>CP130736.1:17013668-17134880 GCA_030553155.1 Nippostrongylus brasiliensis
GGCGTCGCAGGGCTTTCAAATTCCACGAAATGTGGGAAGAAGTCTCCACGTGCCCTTCCACTTGATGTGGTAGCTTTGAGGTTCTTCCGTGTCATGAATTGTGATCTGCCTCTTGAAGATGTCATACAAAACAGTTGACCTTTCTGAGTTTTCGCCTAGCGAGTTTTATTAGGCTGTCGCAAAATTAATTTCGGAAATGGACCGCTCAGTTCAAACTGCAATAACTCAGCTCAAACGCAATTTTATGAATCAAACTAAAAACTGTCAGCATCCACACACCTCTGCCAGCAAAGCGATAATAGATCCAAACCTTTAGAGAAGAAACTAGGATCACGAGAACTAACGAAAGCAAGAAAGGCATTTTCAAGATCGGTCAAATCAGAAAATTTTTTCTGATGCAAATAAGAATCAGTTGCTTGATAAAAGTGATAGTCTGTTGGCGAAGGGTCAGTAGAATATGGAGGAGGAGGCAGAACTTGAATGCCTAACTGGGTCAATTTTTGTGGGGTGATCTTCGCGGTGTGTGCACTTGCGTTGTCCTGCAATAGGACCGCACCGCCTTTGCTCGCTAGTGCCGGCCACATTTTTTGCAATTTCGGGTACATTTCGTCTAAATCACAACAGTATGACTCTGCTGTAACTGAACCACCAGGTGGCATAAAGCTATGATAGACAAGTCCTTCACTAAACCACCACAAAGTAATCATAACCTTTCTAGGATGAAGTTTCGGTTTAGGAAAAAGTTTTGGCTTAGCACCCTCATCAATCCAAGCAACTCCCGTTTACTATTATTGTAAAGAACCTATTATTCGTCTATAACTATAATACGGTTGACAAACGGTTCATTTTTATAACGAATTAGGAGATTCAAATAAATGCCGAAACGCGTAAGACGCTGCTCATCGGCTGTTTCATAAGGAATCCATTTTGACATCTTCTTCACTTTGCGGATTTGTTCCAACTATCTTGCAACTGTGGATTATATACACACAGGTCTTCTGCTAGCTCAGGAGTATTGGTCTCTGGATTTGCTTCAACGGCTGTCCTAAAACCTCTTCATTAAGAGACCACCTCCGACCACGACCAGCCTTTCCTTCGAGATCAAAATCGCCAGAAGCATATTTTGTAAACCAAAGCTACACTGTCCGTACGCAAGGACATTCCATCCCAAAAGCTCTGCTAAGGTTACGAGTTACGTCTGTCGCGGGATGTCCCAATTTAAAATCATAAAGCATGAGCACTCGAAAGTCGCGTCGATTCATGTTCGAATGAAGCCCTGGAAAAAATCGGCTGCACAAATTAGAGAGACAGTAATGTATGCCTTTGATAGAGCGGATAATCTTCTACCTGACAGTATGCTTCGATGTCCTTAAGACGAGATAATACAGCGTAAAAAAGTTCTCTTCTGAACACACTCAGAAAACGAAATTAATTTTGCGACAGCCTAATATCTTACGAGGACAATTTGAACAGTCGGCTGAACATGCGAATAATGCTAGATTTCGAGCAATCGATTTTATTCGCCTCGTTAATGTCCCTTAACTCAAGAGCACACAAACTAACCGTTTTCTTAAGACTTTTATGTATCTAGAGAAATAACAAGGAAATAGCAGAAAGTAGTAGAAAGGAGAAGCAAAACGATGATTTCTACTCTTCCACTTGAGAGAAGAAGTAAAAGAAAAGTTACTTACGTAGTTCGGAACGTCGGAGCATCATGCATTGAGCATATACTCAAGTAAGTACTTCAAAACGCAGAGCGTTTTCGTTACCTGGTGGATTGGGTGATAATATATCGGTATGCAGGTATAGGAGCACTGAAAAGTGTACGAACAATCAAAGAAATCACAATTTCACCACGATCTGCAACCAGTACGTACGACGAGTGCATTTCTAAGATGATGCTGATCCCTAACTTCTGTCCCGTTGCAGGCTTTTTTTTGTTCAAAAAAAATAAAAATATTGGAGTGAGAAGTGATGATATACACAATGGGTAGGAGCCTTTATGCTCACAATTTTATTTGTTCACAACTTTTTTGTAGGTAAACATCTTAATAGTCGTCCAAATAACCTTTTGCCATTCTTCAAGTCTTACCTTTTAATGAGACTTACTTTCCATAGAAGACTTATACGCATCTAATCGTGTCTGACAGCGTTGGTACTGCGACCAATGGCATGGTGCACATATGTACAGGAAATTACTGCTGCAATGACTTCATGAAACAGAGAAAGAAGGAGCGAAAAATCTCTCAGGATGCTCCACCCTCTGAAAGCAGCTCTTCTGTCGACCAATGGTGACTAGTCGGTGTGGTTGCTGATGGGATATTTGAAAGAATCAGTCAAGATCAGGAACTGTTGCAGTGCATAGTGGTTTTGAAGAGAAAGATGTTCACATTAGTCTCTTTATTGTATAAATCTTCTAAGAGCATTTCATAATCTATCTTTATAAAAAATGCAACGAAAATGTAATGCAGTGGTCAGTGGTGATTCGGCACTCGTATGGTCGAGCGATCGATCTTTGCCCGGTCTAATCAAACCACCTATCCCTCCATGGTCGGGTGGTTAAGTATCAAAATTGTCTGGAAAGAAAAAACACAGATTCAGTATAACGGGTGGCCCCTCAAGTCATTGTATAGGTCAAATATGCATTCACCATCCATCTTCGAATCTAAATTGAAAGACGGATTTTTGTTTAGTTCAGATGATTGATCATCGCTGACCACCTTACTTTACCCTTACCTATAGGCAAGTTACAATACTCACGAACCCTCATAGAAACCATTTAAACGTTCGTCGTTGGGAAAGAAATTCTATCACGAACAGGTCACGCATTTTGATATGTGTTACAGTCATTCTGTCACACTGTTTGCTCTTTTTTTGAAATGATACAAGATTGATTATGTCTGATCTTAACCGTGGCGGAAAAGTCATCGTCACACAGATTCCATGTTAAGGTAGTAATTTTTAGACATTTGTACTGTAATTGGGAGTTTTTGTGTCGCTAAATGAAAAGGCTCTTCCTCTAGTGTAGAGAGGCGAAACAGAGGTGGTTTTGGGGCAGCTCTAGATTAAATATAGCATTTTGATTTGATCCGGATTGAGCTATAGGGATTTCTTAGACAAACACAGCTTGAGCGCAGATAATCCAACACCATGACCAGCTACGACGACACGTCGCATTTCTTTAGGAGTTCGTCTCACTTTTAGAACTACCGTAAACGAGTCGTCGTCGTCGTCTCGTCGTGACGATGACATCTTGTCTCGCCTTTTCCATCATCCAATGTTCGTCGCCTCGCTTATTACCGTTTCTCACTGTCACCGTCTGATTCTTCACGCAAACATTTTCACACTTGCTGAAAATATTCCGGCATTTTGACGACGAATCAAATTTTCTCAAAAGCTACAAATCGATTGCCGACGACGACTACTTGTAGTGTGGCACAGGTGACAAATTCCAACCAGGCGTTTTTATCCATCATATCATTTCATCTCTTCTCGTGCAATTCAATATTGGCTGTCTTTCACGCCATGTACTAAATGATAGAATTTCTCAAATCAATGACCGATACATGCATCTCATCTTCGTATCAGCTGAGTGAGGCGGACTCTTGTGTGTTTCAAGCGTGCAACAATATAGATGTGAATCTACTTGATAAATAGTATTTTAAGTATGCGCCCCCGCATTAGTGTTCCATTCAGAATCGTAGAGAAGCGGTAAATGCGTATTTGGCCTGTGCAGTGACTTGCGGTGACCAACCGCTATACCAAGTCAGTGTTTTCACTTCCCCAGAAAAATTTTCTACCATTTACCGGCCCCGGGATTGAAGGCATGGTTAGCCCGGATAGCGGTCGATCGTTCGTCCGTGAGGGTGTTAAGAGCGATGATCTTCTCGATTCGGGAAAGCGCAGAATCTGAAGAACAGCACGAGTAGCAGGTTGAACGGGACAATCAGAATTCGCCGTTTAAAGTGGCTTCGGCTTTTCGTCAAGTGGTTCCCTGAAGTCCGCGAATTGTTCTCTAAGTTTCAGTGCCAAAGAACTAGGAGTTAAAAAGATTGGCCTCGTTAAATCTTCCGTGTGTGATCATGATACTAATTCATCTTCCATTCAGAGTGTATTATGGTTCGTAGGATGATTTTGGCTTATCCATGGGTCAGTCGCTGTTCGTGTCGGAGTCTTTGCCTCGCTGAACAAATCTGGTACTAATTTACCTGACCTGAGAAAAATGGCAGGCTGGGTTAATCTAAGCCGAGGCAAGTCTGATACTAATCTGATACTGCTTGATCTCGAGAGACGAAAGTTCATGATCTAAACTGGTCCGTCCGGAAGAAATGGGATGTCCTACCCTCCATCGAGCCCTGTGTGTCCGTTCATTGAGACGACAGAAAACAAAGACCTCCAAAGAAAAGCTTGAAATGGGCGATATTTCCTGGTTTTACATTTGACTGAGTTCAAGTCCGTTAAACATCGAAACTACCCTCAGGCGATCAACCGCTGAACCGCTATGGAAATCGTTCATTTGCTCTGTAATTCTAGACGGATATTCAAACAGAGTGGTAACAGAACCAAATAAATACCCGCCTACAATGCTGACTACAACACTTATCTCGAAGCTCCTCCTGCTGGCTAGTGATCAGCCCAACCAGCAAGCTCTTTGTTCATCATGATTGCAGTGCATTCCATGTTTATTTTTGCCAGGTGTTCTGGTTGGAAAAATATTCAACGCTCTCAACGGTTCCACATCGAATGAATACATATGTACTCAGCATGTTGAGCCGTCTACAGACTACAACACATTGATTCGATTGATTTTGCAAATACTGCACTTAACTATGTAGAATAGCGGCAACATTTATAATCCAACTTTTGGGAAAGAAGTCCAGTGGGTCCAAAACGTTCTGTGGCTCTAGAGGGAGGTCTATTCTCCTCCTCAGTTCCTCAAACTCTTATCCAGCTCGACATAACAGCTCCAGTGCATTGTAAGATGCGAGAGCAGAGGCTCAGGTGGAATGGTCATATTATGAGAAGACCTGATGACCATCCAACACGAAAAGCTCTGGAGTTTTAGGCTCTCGTTAAAAGACCACGACGAGCTCCTGAGAAGAGGTGGAGCGACGGTATCAATAATGACCTTAAGGAACTCAGAGCTACGCTCCCAGACGCCTTGGATAGAAGTAGAGGGCGACTTTTGGCAAGAACAGCGGACTCCGCGACGACGCCGGATCAAACGCTAAGGGGAAAAAGATATTCCGTTTAGTTTGGGTAACCGAAATGCGATGAACCCTCTTTGAATGCAAAAGTTTCTAACTCCATCATGATGCTAGAGGAGGAGCCGGCATTTCTCTCACATGAATTTAACCTTACACCTGGGCGCACGGGTTACAGTGGTATTATAAGAGGCGCTACTGACACACGCACAGTCGCGTGATCGATTCTCTCCCACGATAACAAAGTTTTCCACAATCCGCGGTCGCAGAAATTAGTACTAAACTTGTCTGCGAAGGAAGAGACACTGACTTGGTATAGCGGCTGGCCACTGTGAGACAAAATGAATAGGCCAAATACACATTCACCAAAACTCTACGGTTCTGAATGGAGCAGGAATGTGGCTGCGCGTCCTTAGGGAACTGGTCACCGCCGACACCTTTTACCTTTACCACTTAACATATATAGAAGAACTTTTAAATTTAGCAAGAGACATCTGGAGTATGTTGTCCTTCAGCAAGGTGCGGTGTCTTCTAGTTGCTCCATAACAGAAGAAATGGGCTCCGATTTGGCTTCTCACAACTGTATTACTTGGTTAAAGACTACCCCATCCCATTTTGGGTGAAGAAACCAACAAAAAGAATCCCGAATTATCCAAATTTACTCAGGCTGACAGTATTTGAAGCAGCATTACCAGATCAAATTTCAGTCCTCTATGTCTTTTAGATGGTAATCTTAATTGGCTAGCCCTAGTAGCACCATGGGTATCATGGGTATGGTGGAATAATCCATGACACCGTAGGATTATCTGACGGGTGAAGTTGTTCTGAATCTTTTCAAGAAAAAGCATATTCCTTTGTTTGCAAAGATTGAAAATAGTTGTGCCGTTTCAGCAATGGGGTGGATGTATATTTTATACGCGTTACTGAGACTAAATATGAGTAGTGGGTCTAACAGGTTAGAATTGGCTCTTTCAATAAATTTCCAGTGGAATATGTTTCATAATGTTCACCTGAATGGAACACGAATGCGGCGTCGCGTCGTTTTGGGACTGACCAACACCGATACCGTTACCATTACCTTTCTTATGTTTCATGTTGAAAACTTTTCAAAGAGCAAGTTCCAGCTCTCATGTCCACCAACCATGTATAAGAGTAAGTGATGTCACCGAAGGCATCTTTTGTAGTCTGTGCGTATTGTACTTAGATTTAACCGACCACTTTTTGGACTGATCTGTATACGCTCACTGGAGTCGGGCGTAGTTATCGGCATCAGATATCTGTTTGGTGTTGGTACTTCGTTATTGTTTCCAGGGTCCCTAGTATGAAAATACGAAATTTTGCAAAGGGCTGTTTCTTGAACAACTATCGTTGCAATGAGTTGGTCCAAGAATTTTGATTTTACCTTGTGAAAGTGTAAAACGCTGTCTTTCGCGTCGAACAAGGGCAATGATCGACCTTGTGGGTCCATGGCTACCAATCCTCCCACTTCTCAGCCCTCAACGTGCACTTTCGGTCGTCCTGTTATTGAAAGAAAAATTACTTTCCGGTTGATTGGCATCCTGTGCGGTCTTGCCGCGTCGACGACGTAATCTGTTTAGCTCACAGATCCACGATAGATAGCCGCTGTAAACCATCTATATACCCTACAAACTCTGACCTACCAATGTAACTGGGTATATTTGGAGTTGAAACGCCCCACTAGCCCACAAGATGTTTAAGTTTTTGAAATATTACGTGTCTTCTCAACCGCCTATTGCGTTCATGAATCTGGCGCCAAAGTGAAGCAAATGAGGAAAGTAGCCATCACGGCGATGTTACCTACCTTTATTTACACCACACTAATACTGCAAATCAATTCTCTGTTGCTTCTGCGTGGGTGCTGAGTGAAAAGTTCTCGGTATTTCCTAGTGAACAGTGGGCAGGCCTTATGTTTCACTCAGAAATGCGGCAGTGATAATTGTCTGAGTTGCTGACCACGAAGCAGACACAACTTTGATTAGCTCTGGTAGACCAAGTGTCTTCACTCAAAGAAGGAAGGAGAATCTTGAAAATGGCTTTCAGAACCAACAGGCAACCCAAATGACTTCAAAGAATGCGTTGAGTTTAGTACAACTCCGTCATTCCGACTCCTGCAACACAATTTGTTTAGAGCTGAATTTGCCTGAACTGGCAAAAATTTGAATCTCATACGCTAAACTCGTGATCACTATGCCCAATAGTCACCTCAGTAGGAGTTTCGACGGAATTGTTTGAGACGTTTTTCTTAACAATGGAGTGTTTATACTGCGATGGTACCGGGGAATCTGCCACTTCAAACTTATATGGAGCGGCAGTACTTGCCGACTTGCCGACGACTTCACTCTGAACATGTTGAAATGTTGGGCGAAATTGTACAGAACGACTTTTGAGTAAAAAAACTCACCGGAAGTCATATCTGGACATCATCTTTTCAACCTGGATGAAAAGATGAAGAGAATATTCTGATATATTGTTTATGAGAATTCCAGCGAATAGTGCATGTCGTTATTTTGTTTGTCTCGTCCATATTATGATCTCCATTTCTTCGCATTGTTGCATACGCGTCCTTTTGTATTTTATGCGAGGTCCGGAGAAAAGATAGAAAAATTTGAAAGTCTAGCTTCCTTGTTCAACTCTCCATTAATCTTGACATAGTGAATAATGCCTGCTGTCCAACTTCAGTTGTCGTTTGTTTTCTGTTCGTCGTGAAAATTTGGAATGTCTAGCTTCCTTGTTCGTTTTCGTCGATTTCGTTGGTTTCGATCGGAGTTCATAATCCGTGTGGCAATCAAACAAATATGACTATTTGTAAGAGTAGAGGAAGTATGGATTGTTCGAAGAACTGAGCGCCTGACAAGACAATGATTATATTTGTTATCATCTGTAGCCTTCCTGGACGAATAGGTGCCTGAATTGGTTTTTAAAAAATTCTGTTGACTCGATAATGAAACACTTGTTGATCGGCGCAGTTGTCCCTTTGAATACCTTTATCTATTTTTTACTGAAAACCTGGTCGGAAGAATCTGCTTTTAAGCGTTGGGAAGGTTTGGAGGCCAATTGTAGTGCTTAAAACGTTTCCGAATAAGGTCGAATAAGGCCTCATCATTGTTTTGCAATGGGAGCACCGGTATATCAACGAACACTGGGTAGAGGGTAGGTAGGTAGCGTACAGACGTGAGCGATTTGTAGTACCTTGTCAGAGGGTACCAACGCATCCCACCACGGTGGCATGGAAAGCAATATTAACCTGAGCGAGGATCGATCGCTTGACCGTGCGAGTGTAGCGCTTCTTACCAGTGCACCATGCCCGCCCTTTTATCATCTGAAAGATTTTTTCTAACAAAGAACTAGAGATCAGAGAACCTTTGGATTGTCAAATTTAAACGAATCCGTAAGTTCTTCATCCTGTCCATCGTGTTCTTCTGTGTGGAGGCCGCGCGCTACCTGTTCATCTTCTCGAGTTGAGCGGAGGATCGCATCCACTTAGGTGGACATCCTGATACCGCCAAGGAGTCATCTTTAGCCTCAGGGCTTTGAATGACCATCTACAGTCCCTCGTCTGTAACTGAGACTTACCGTAGTCGCCTTGTGTCCACCAACACCACCACCACCATCGTCGTCGTCGTCGTCAATGCATTCTCACGCCAACACCCCGACCGACGACGACGGTTATTACGGTATCGTGGCGCTGAGGACCGTTTTCGATTAATTGGGGCAACGGTGTGTTGGTGGTGACGACGGTTGTATTGGTGGTGGGATTGGGCGGTCGGCCGAGGTGCACTTATTTCCCTGCACCTTTCCAACTCTTCTTTATTGCCCCCAGTTCTTTATTGATGCCGCTTATTTGTCCTACTGCTACTAAATGTAAGAAATGGTCAAGCCATTTTCTGCAAGCGATCTTCTTTCACCTCAATCAGACCATCTCCGAATGAGATGCCGTTCCATTTGTCAAGCATTCCACGCTGCTCAAACCTAATCTCGACCGTGTTCCATCATCCAAAACAAATATACGGTAGAGCGACACCTATGGTCGCGCTTTTGTCACGTCATGTCGATTTCACTGAAAAACTCTGATGGTTCTACACTTCTTTGATGAACTCGCTTCGCCCACACACACTGGCTAGAGCGCCAATGTATGTCTATACCGTTTTCGTTACCGTTGTCCGATGTGTGGTGTAACATTCGCGGCCCTAAACTCACACTTTTTTGCATTCAATTTCATGGTTTTTACAGAATATGATCCAAAGTTTCCTTTGTGTTTCCTCTCATTTTTCCTCCTTCGTCTCCAGAATGCCTGCTTTGCAGATGCTGAGCTAATTTCGAATCGGTCACTTCAATAGTGGTGCGCTTTGACGTGATTTATGATTCAGATGAGAAAGCTCAAACGTAATTTCCGATTTCGCGAGCGTTTGTCGTCTCCGCTCCACTTTTTCCTTATAAATTTCAGTCACTTTTCGTTTAGCTCGTGCTCGCATATATCGGAAACCTAAATTTTCAAAATTGACATTGAAAACCGGTATGCGAATAGTACTCTCTTCTGTGCAGCACAATAAACCCGCCTAGAACTAGTATGCCGTAACAACATGAAGGAATGTGTGAGGAGCGTTCTGCTCAACGATTTTCCGCGGAAATGCCGTAGAAGTGAACTTTCGCTGCGCGGTCGATGGTCATGCAATATTGTTGTTTTAGCCACCTCTTCTTCTTTGTTTCGTTTTTTTTTCATTCTCCTTCATTTCTACTCCATGAAAGCACACTTTCCGCTCACCCGTCCATACCTAGGATAGGAAGCGCTAGAAGCTCTCTAATACTAGCCCTTTAGTTTAATTATTGCATGACTATTTTTGCCCCGTGGTATTTACCGAATGTGACATATCAGCTGCCATCACATGGCCTAGCTCGAGCTGAACTCAAACAATGTTAACACAAGGAAAATAAAAAATTGTGTTTTATATTGTGATGTACTTCGCCTTTTCGTCGTTTTGAATGAGCCGTTTTGAAATTCTTATGCGCATTATGCATTTTCGTCATTCCACCTTTTCTAGAAATTTCCCCAACCTCTCTGATGCCTCTCATCATTCCTATTCCGTTTATTATTGACTACACAGTCAAGTCACAGAACAGTAGATGCCAGAGAAGAACAAAGATAAATGAAAGTCGAGGAATGTCCTAAAAAAGCAAGCTTTAGAATTCGGCTTTTTAAAATGAGTTTTCGTGAGCGATTTTTTTGAGAATTCGTATACTTTGATGTGTGACAATGGTGAGAATGGTCCGGTTGTTTCAACAACACAATTCCCATTTGTTAGAGACAGTTTGCGAGCTCAATTTTTGGATTGAATTCATTTTGCTGGCACTGGTCCTCCGCCTGTGAATGTACTCGCTTCTCTTCGCGCTCTAACAACTTCGCTTGTAAGAAAAGAGGGTCACATCCAGCCACCATCCTATAGCGTTTATAAAGTTGAACAGAGGATTTTCGAGCAGTTCTAAAATAAGGAGGAGGATTTTCCTGGGCAATTTGACACCACTGGGAACAGCACTACTTTCAGCAACAGCTTGCAGCTCATCTATTCAATCGCAAAAAATCGATGTCTGTAACCATTATCCATTATCGTATCCATTTTTCCTTCCTCAATCTTCCTGTTGTTTCTTTGCAGGACATCTCGGTCGATGTGTGTTTTCTAGTCCATTCCTATTTTGGCGATTTTCTCCCATTTTGGAGATTCTTCTTTGAAACTTTTTCAGTCTGAACTACTCAGCCTACACCAGCAGATTCATTGATTCATGCATTCTATCGGCCCGTTTTCTGCTCTGTCTGACTTCCGACAGAACAAATACCCCATTTACTACAGAGACGAAGAAATTGAAAAGTTCTCGTTGCTATTCATTCTCCCAAGTTGAGCTATTATACATCTCCTTATGTTCTTCCTTTGAAATCTTGTGTGAGTGGGTCACAAAACCTTATTCACTGTCCAGGGTCCCGATCGATTTGAAATCGTGATCGATTCGATGACGACCAGGGTGACATCAGCTTATTTGTAGTTCAGGAAAATCAGTGAAAATTTTAGAGTTTTTCTTGATTTCTACGTTCATGATTGTCGCGTCATTAGTTAATTTTTCGTCCATTCTACGACTACAAATTGCTCCGTTATTCACGCACACTACACGGGACCTTTTTTCTCAATTTCTGAATCGATCGGATCGCCCAGCGGATGTGTTCGTGTAGGAGTGACTGTCCGTGAAGAATGTCAATAATTTGACTGATTTCCAGGCAAAGCGGGAGAGGAGGTGCCGAAGGAGCGCGCTACTTTTGGAACACGGCGCCTACCTTTGGGTGTTCTCTAAACAGGTGGGTCACCCTCATGCGATGTTTTCCACTAGAACTATTCGTTTTATTTGCTTGAAAAAGTTTCACTGATAACTTCATGTTAACCACTAAAACTATCGATTTCACTGTCAGATTTTTATAACTTATCCACCTGCACTTCATTTTCACCTTTCAGTTCTGGTTTCGAACCTCCCCATGTTGCGGCACTTGCTCACCGACACTCCCGACATGAACATACCGAACAACAGCGGCATGGTGAGCTAATATTATGACGTCTGCCTCTGTTTCACCCAGCAATTATTTCAAATCAAAGAATTGCATTCAGTTTCTCTGAGCGTTCTAAATAAGTAAAATAAATATATACACCTGCTTTAATGTGCTTGTATGCCGCCTTTAGTAGTGCGACTGATCAGCGCGTTTGTCCTGGAAGGGTTCTAAAGCAATTATTACTTATGAAATAAATGGGAAATCGATTTCTATTTATCACATCTTGTACAGAATGCCATGGTCTATCTGATGATATGATTTTTTCATTTTTTGAGAAATTTTGCTCGAAACAAAGAACGAATTACGTGAAGGTATTCAATGAAATCATTGTCATGAAATCGTGAAAATAGCTTTTGTCGATCAATAGATTAGCCTCATCCTATTAAAAGCTTTCTAAATGAAGTGCCATTATTGAGTTCCACAAAAAAATATTAAGAAAGCTCATAGTAGAGCAGCAAGACGCTGTAAACTATCCTGTGCTTCTAGGGACGTTTGTGCGCAGCCATTCATCGAAAGCATGAGAATAGTTCTCCTTTAAGCAAACGTTTTGTATTTCAAATTTTGATTTTTCGCCTTATCCATTCCATCAATCCCATTTTCTTTCTACACAGCGTAAAACATTGGCCAGTAAAGCTCAGGAAAGATCTAGATTCAATGTAAAAGTTTGAGAAGCAAGCTGAAGATCCACCCTTGTTCCCCCCCTGAGCGCTTACATACCGAACATTGCCTCTTGTTTCCATGAGCAATGGGATTCCTGGGAAAATCTTTGATCCTCAATAAAGACTTTGGCCAGACAGGAACTTGCAGCTAATATTAGGAGCAGTTTGAAGCAAAATCTGTTCCTTTACCTCTCCCCTCAAGCTGGAGTGAGGTAACATATGTATGTAGTTGAGCGCCTGAGAAACGGTTCGTGGTATCACCCTCAAGGAGCAATTGCTAGAGACCGAGTCGTAGACATCAGGAACAGCAACAGTTGCATAATCACTCTATTCTGGTCCTTATGTGTCCAGTTCTAGTTTGCTTACTAAAAAAACTTTGAACCCTTTAATATCAAAGATGTGTAGATGTTGTTCCTTATGGAAGGTGAGGGCTGAACATACTCACCTACGTGACAAAGATGAAATACAAGAGGAACTAGACTTTCATCAGAGAGAGCGCTCCTATTTTCGTGCTCAAAAGTTGCACTTTATCCCACGTGTGGGGTGGGTTTTAATCGTTTACTATGGTTTTTTGAAAGGTGTATGTATGTGCAAACACTCCTCCAGCCTCCCGACCGTAGCACCTGTTCTGCCCTCATTTTTTCGTATTCTTGTTCTCCGACAATAATACAAAACAGCATCGATGCACCATAATTTTTGGTAGAGGTGCAGTGTGGTAGTATATTTTACGAATTATTTCTTGCTGTTCGTTTTCTATGGTGTTTTCTGAAGACGTTCTTTTGGGGTCGTATTTAATTGCAATTATATTTTCAATTTCGATAATGCACCGTGATTTGGCAATAAACTGCGAATAAGCGAATAAAATCAGATTGCTCACGAAAAAAGTAAACTTACAATACATTATTGTTCAATCCAATATTCCAAGTAAATGGAGAGAGGTTTCAGCTGAAGCTTTCAGCTCGATCATTACCGAAAACAGATTGCTAACGAAAACAGTAAACTAATAACTGTTTATTCCAAATTTGTTCTCGAATAAATGCCAGATGGTTCAGCCTATGCTTTCAGCTCTATCATTTCTCAAACCCAAGACAAATTTAAAAAATAAAAAGAAATTATTCTGTTAAGACTATTCTCTATCTGAATTCCATTTGAAGCTGTCGTTAGATGAAGAATGGTTGAGAGGCACAACTTTCTCGGTCCGTAAGCGTTTAAAAATTAAAAATCCAAGAGCACCATTCGACCAGCACACGCTGTCACTTATAAATATGAAAGCGTTTTTCGGTTTTGACGCTGACGTTATTGATTATGGTTTTTACATGGCTTTGCATTTCTATAGAGATCGTTTTCAATATGCCGCTCATACAATTCACTTATGCTGTTCTTTAGAATAGTCAATCTTCGAATCGCTGTGGCGAATTTATTTCGTCGATTTTCAGTCTTACGTTTTGTCGCTTGGATATTGTGAAATTAAGGCTCATATCGAATGTCATCACACTCGACGTTTTTGGTCTCGATTCGTATTTGTCAAAGTTTCAAAACGTTCTAGTACTTTTTCTCTTGTAGTGAATACAGGTTATCACATCGCTGGAACTATAATACTAGCTTCTCCTTTCTCATTTCCAATCACCGTTTTACTCTGCCGTCTATCCATCCTTGTCAGAGCCCTTTTGATGCTGTAGTCGTAACCCTTCACCTCCGACCAGTATCCCAAGGTATCGTGTGGGTTAGAAAATAGGACGATTTTTCAATATCATTTGCCAATCGAAGAAGTCATCTGAAATCCATCGTAGGTCAACTTAGGTAACTGCTTTTACCCGAGGAGTACCCGAAAGTTGTTTAACGCCAGCACTTCGTCTGTGTGTCGTTCGGTCATCACCCTTCGGAAACCAAGGCCTCCAATAGAATTCCTATTTCTCGAACTTTATATCTTCTCGTTACTTCGGCAACACTAAAAGTTCCGCGATGTCATCGACCTGTATTAGCTAAGGTTGCGAACCACGAATTACGATTTCATTATTTTTGGATTGACAAATTATATCCTGCCATGGTAGGAATACTCTTGTCAGAACCCTCCATGCCTCCTGTGTTACGAGGTCGGATCATTGTACGCCGAAGGTGTTTTTGAGGCCAAGTTCAGGTAGTCCCCTAGGGCGACCACGCCGAGGTCCCAACGTAATTAAAATTTTCGTTTTCATGTTTCAGGTTCAGGTTGGTCTCTGAAATTTCAACTACATTATACTTTTGTGGTGTTCAAAAAATTAGACGGGTAGCTCTCAGTCATTTTCTCATTACACCACAGAGGGTGACACAAATTGGCATTTCCCAGAAATTTTCTTTAAAGAATATGTCAACAAACACGTCCGGGAGTTCGAACGCAGCTCCTTGACAAAAACTATCTTGGGGAATTCTTAATGAATAGTTATTTTTGGCTATGAAATTTCCCTACCCAGTGGTCTGACTAACATTGAGTTTTTAATGCAGAATACTCTGTTTCGCTGCCAGCTTTTCGATTTCTGGGTATTAAGTCGCCAAGTTCGACTACTAATGAACCTCGACATGCTGATTATTTCGGTGATTGTTTCTTGTACATCTCTGTGTCAGGTTTCTAGAACCCAACAGCTAAATATCGAGTTTAGTGTTCCTCATTTGCGTCACCTTCAACCGGTCAATTAAGGGTGCTGTTTCCGTTTGCAGTCAAAGGGGCCACAGTGAAATACGAGGTGATTGCTGATCGTACAGTATTGGGGTGAGCGACGGCGGCTGGCGCACGTCCTTGGGCCGTCACAATCCCGAAGGATAAATTAATAGAGTTTTCACTGTCCGCACGACACATAACCTGACCGCGATTGATCGGCTAGCGATTGTATCGCCCTTCCCGACGACGTACCCACCCCGTCGTAGACCATCCCCGTGTCCTCAACTACTGGGTTAACCACCACCGCCCCATCCGTCGACGACGTACTTTCGCTTCAAGGGTGCAAAGATTTCTGGATGGGTTGGAATCACTGTCCAGATCAATCGTGGCTAAAGAAGGCTGACACTTTCGGACAAGGGCCCGCGTGGTACGGTGGTAAGAGACGCTACTGACACCCGCACGGTCGAGCGATCGATCCCGGTCTGGGCTAACCAAGCCTTCCATCCCTCCCGTCCAGATCAGTCGTGACTATATAACGACTTGAATACGCTCCTCTGGGGACTGACGACACTTTCGGACAACAGGACTGATGTCACTTTTCTGCCTCGTGATTGGCAATTTTCATGTTCTCTACATGTTCAGGTGTTTCACTGAACGTAAACATCACCTCAAAGGATGCGAGAGTAGGCTTGAATAACTTGAAACAAGGTTAACCAACGATAATAATCTAATAAGTGTAATGAACTAGAGCAGCGATGTTATATCATGACGTTCGATCCTCGTTCTAGGTAACCAAGACCTCCTAACCCTCTGGGGTCGACTAAATTTGTACCAGACTTGTCTGGGAATGTGAAGACACTGAATATGGCGGCGGGTGGCCTGTAGGTCATTTTATAGACCAAATCATGGAGTAATCAACGCCATTCAACTTTTCCTCACACATTTTATTGACAAAATTACACAAAGTTCAACTACAACTTGTCAGACAAAGCATATTTTGCGATTTAATGCCAGCGTCCCCTCTAAATTCGTTTTAGAGCGCACCTTATTCAGCATAATTTTTGTCCATTTAACGTAGTTGTTTTCGCCTTTATCTGTGCCCTATTCCACATTTCGTCTGATCGACAAAATACGAAAATAAAGGGTGAATATCGAACCGCTGTCTGAAGTGAATTGGGCACTATGGGACATGTTCCCGAGAGGATCTGTCAAAAGTCAATGCTATAGGGGTTGTGGAGCAGCTGATAGACGTATTGTATTTGATGAACTTATTTTAGTTCTCAAAAAAGGTCAAATTGTATTTAAGTTTCTATTTTTGAACTATCCATACTTCAACAACAATTTGAGTAGTTTTCGATCGGAAAATACGGTTTCTAGTAATTTTTCCTTCGGATACACGCCCCAATCCACATTGAACCCAAACACTCTAGGATACCTCGGTGCTGATTGAGCCCCTCCTAATGGCGACGGCGTCAATCACCCGAACGAATCAGTTTCACTGTTGTTGATCGCGAGAGCGCTAAACGGTCACTATCTGGGGCGCTCACCTCAATTCAATAATCGCTGATTCAAACGACCCGCTTGGGAGGTCCTTGATTGAGTGATGAACTAAAAATACGCAATCTTTCGATTTTTTGATAGTGGAGATAGAACGATCGCGGGTATACCAAGCAACGTATAATAAGTGACAATAACCTCCTTCTGCAGTCTGGCGAGCTTTGCGAGAGAGAACTTAGCGTGTATAGTTGAAGACAACATCCATAGTAAGAATTTGGAACACTTCCAATGAAGTCCCTAGGGTCTCTGAAGTGGAACAACAGGAGAGAGGCTTTGGATGAATGGCGAAAACAGAGGATTTCGACTTAGGGGCGCAACGAAACCACGTCTACAAAAGTAGCTCCAGAACTTTCATTTCCATTGCTACCAAAGTCACGGGCCACTTCCGTCGAACTTCTCGTGAATCTCCGCTGCGAAGGTTATCAGTGTCGTCACTTTCACTTTCAGCAGCGGAATCTGGATCAGCAGCAACCACTCTGAACTCTCATGATATCGTATAGAGTACGGTGAACACACCACGCACCCATTATATACCATTTTTACCCGACTAGCGGATGGCTATTTGAGTTCCGATTTCGCTGAATGACATATTTTACATTGTTTAGCCGTCCATAGCAAGTGGCGTGTCCTAGGTGATCTGGGAATTTTAGTGCTGAGGGAAATTTAGTGCTAAAGTACTGTTGGGTGGATTTAGTATGTATTTTCCACATGCCGCCAGAGGGTTATAGGAAAAAGTGGGTAGAAAGGAGAAGCTGAATGGAATAATCGATTAAAGAGATGCAGCGAAGGTGTGCTACTTCGATAAAAGGATATCAGGAGTTGGTGAATGATACCAAGTGAATTTGAAGCTGAGTACGTCGAGGTCGACCCTTCTTCTTGTATCACTCGAGAACGCAGTGTATCGTTTACATTAAATAATGACACTCAATCGCCCTTTGTAACCGTTGTAGTGGTAGGAGGCGCTGCCGATACCGGTACGTTCGAGCGATCTATCCTCAACCAAGCTCACCAAGACATCTTTCCGTGATCAAGTAAATTGGTGCCAGACCTGTCTGCGATGGTGGAGACACTGATTCGATGAAGATCGTCATTGTGCAGGACAAGTTCCGGTTAAAACGCCTTCACGATTCTGAATATAAGACGGAGACATGGCGTGTCCTCGAGGCGGTGATTACGCCAGCCACTTTACCTTTACCAATGCCATCTCTTTTGAATATGTCCATTTCTGCATTCAAATAGTGAGGTGCTTGCCTTCAGGCAGCTCTATCGTTATCCATTCTCTTGGAGTATGATGTTATATGCATCCATTGCAGAATATGTGGTACTTTTCCTCTTAATACCCAATTATCATATCATGCCCAGCCGTGTTCGATATCATACCATTTCGCATTCATGGTCGTGTTTTTGTGAAGAAAAATTTCTCGCAAGCATGACATGATGTCAAATGTGCATTAAGATATGAGCATGATATGATACGCTTGGGTGATAATTGGGCACTAAGAGGAAAAGTACCGAATATTCTGACTTGATAAGTGTAGGCTAGAGGCCGAATTGCTTTTCATTGCTTTTCTTTTTTCTTTTTTGTCCCGTCTTTATTCTTCTTGTTCTTTTTTATCCTGTCGAACTTTCTGTTTTTTTTCTTTTTTAGTCAATTGATCATTCAAACCACCGCGAACCAATAAACATTTCCATAGCATCTTAAACTGCAACAGATGGCGATCACAACTGGACAACACCAACATTTATCTGTCTCCATTTCAGGTTCTTTCTTCGCCAGCCATGGATCCGTTCCAATGGCAACAGTACCCTCAAGCCGGAGCTTCGTCCTCTGTCTCAGGGACATCGGAACTGTTCAGGTTCGCCCGAAACTCTATATATGTTCCTTTTCAAGGGTTCCTTTCAACGAGACGTGGAGCACGCTCTCAGAAAATCTACTCAAACTCATGGAGAAGCTAGAGCTAGAGCTCGACCCATTTGAGAATGCACCTGCACGATCGCGCGATCAATCCGTGCTCGTGGTATCCCAGCATTCAATCCCTCGGGATCAGATAAATTGGTACCAAACTTGCCTAGAAAGATAGAAACACGGGCTGAAACACCGTCTGGTCTCTATTATACAACTCATTTTATGGCCCAAAAACGCATTCACCTTGCCTATATGCTTTGAATGGAAAAGGAATGCGGCGGCATGTCCTTAGAGGCTCAACACCGGTCCCTTTTACCTTTACCATTACTTTTCCACCTTGCTGGAGTACTTGACGATCTGGATGTTGTGATTTCTGATGTTCACCTCGGCTCTGATTCTTCGCGCAGGTGTTCATGTTGCGCGGTCAGGTGAACAGCTAGACATCCATCAACGACCTCCACTACACCAGTTTCATGATGGATCAGCATCTTCTCTATTGGTCTGCTACGAACATTTGCACTCCCATTGGTCAAATCCTTTACGGTGGTGAGACGATGTGATAATCGGTCTCACATCGAGGGTCACACACACACCACACGCACTTCGTCCAACAAAAACACCGTCTCCAGTTTTTGACGAACGCTCGATTACGGTATCAGACCGTGTCTTACAGTCGATAGAATCCGCTCTTAAAAGCTAAGGAATGGGGAGAAAAACGAAACAGACGCGAAGTTCTGGTAACTTTCTGCAATCAAAAAAAAATCGAAAAATTTATACTGCGCAACAGTAATTGCTGACGAATGCTGAATATGATTTCGCTTGCTCCTTTGACTGTTAGAGCGAGATAACCCAAAGCCCAAAGCCTCGCGTCTGCCAGCTTACAAATTTCAATATTTTCTACGAAACGACGATTTACCGTATCCGAATCGCTTCCCAGAACTGATCCATGTTCAGTTTGCAGCCTAATGTTTCACGTTATCTCTCATTTTTTCTGCTAGATTGGTGACAGTCGGTGTTCAGTCGCTCGTTTCTCTATAAAAACAAACTAAACGGATTTTTGCGGACTCCGACGACTTTGAATCGTGTCGATTTTCTCCGTTCTTCACTTTTTTACACAAGGATAACGTGCACTTTACCCTTTCCTAGGAAGTGTTCAGGTCAAGCCACCAAGAACAGCAACACGATTCTTATTTCGTTGATTACGCAACCAAAGACACGATTATCGGCTCTTATCTCTCATGTTTCATATTGTCTCTTCGAGCAGATCTTTCGTTTGCCAATCCAGCCATGAAAAGTGGAAGGTAGGGTAATTTGCCTTCTGAGAAAGTGGAAGTCATTTTGCGGCACCAGTCTGCTCAAAATAGTGTCTTCACCTTCCCGCGTGAGTCTGATACCAACTCTCTGACCCAAGTTGGGAAGAGAGATCTGCTAACCTGGCCGAGGATCCATTTCTCCATCGCGCAGGTGGAAGTAGCTCTTTCTAAATATATAGAGACATAGTAATATCGTAGTTATTTTTGAGTTTATCCATATAATCACAACGTTATCGATAGGAACGCTAAACACTGTGCGGTCTGGGCTGACAACATAAAGATTTAGTTGGAGCTGATACTGTGCTCTATGTGAAACCAGTCTCTTATCTTCCGACCAGAACTTTAAGAACCTATAGGATCCAGGGGACCAAAACGGTGGCCCAGACGGACGAAAATGAAAGAAGCCGAGGCTGCATTTAGCCGCGACGAGGAGAGTGGTCGATGATAAGGTTCTCTGGCCAGTAACAGTGTAATGGACTCGTCAGTGTAGGTCTAACGTCACGGTGCCCGGATCATGAGATGTGGGTTCGAACCGCGCCTGAGTCGCGGTTTTTGCGACGATTCTCGCACCGTCATCACAAAATCTAGTGTTCTGAGTGGATAATTACACTGGAATTTCACGAAAAGTATAGTGTTTTATGTGCATTTTGAGTTTAACGATTCAATGTGACGTTTAAAATAACCTATTTTCTGGATATCTTGGTCTAGCACCTTCAAATCTTGCACATGTACTCCGGCGTTTTTCTTCGATCACACATTTGCGACCTTTTCAGCTCAACGTTCGCCATGCTAAGCGACACAGCCTCAGCCCCGTACCCAGACCAATGGCATGAGAACAAGTCGGGTACGGCTCTACTCGCTCTGCTTTGGCTTAATATTTTCCTTTTTTTTTTGCTAAACATTGGTTCTCATTTCAGAATGCGACTCGACGTTCTACTTTGACGCTGTGCCGGGTCCCTACGGGCATCAGCCGAATAATGTCTACTACCCTGTGCATGAGCAAAGGTATTTCAATCGTATTTCAGAGAGTCACCATACCAAATAGAGTGGTATACAAAGTCCAAAATCAATCTTCTTCTTTCCATGTCTTATAATGTTGAGCTCATGGAGAACGGCTCATTGCCATCAAACTGTGCAGAAAACGCCTAAGGGGTTGCCAAATCTTTTAAGCGTAACAAGCGATACCTGCGGAGCATTTCCATCGACTCTGCGAGCATGACCCTGTTGCTCCCCAAAACTTTTTCATATGTAGTACCCCAATACTCGCTGCACGTTTTACACTTCGATTCCACTGAAGGATAGCCTTACTCGAGGCTCCCAAAAAGGCGAAAAGTGCTCAAACGTAGACCTAATAATGGTGGTACCTATCTTGCTCGTATTTGTTACTCATCCTCTGAGAGGTGAGAAAATATAAAAAGTAAAGTAATCGGCGTTCATAAGTTCCTTGGTACGCTCCGACGCTTCGGTAAATTTGTGTTTATCTTAAGTGTACAATGACTTGCGGCGGCCAGCCGCTATACTGAGTCTGTGTCTTCACCTACCCAAACAGTCCTAGAACCAACTCACTCGACACAGGAATCATAGGAAGACTAGATTAGCTAGAGCGAGGATCAATCTTTCGACCATGCGGGTGTCAGTTGCGCCTCTTACCATTCTTTCCCGCGCGCCTTTAATTAACAAACCTAGTAATACCATTCCATACAGAAAACTCCGCTTTCACAAAATGCTTGTCGTGCAAAAATTATCCGTGACGTTGTCTTCAGATTCCAACCGTCGTTTCCGGATGCGTATCACCATCGGGTCGCGCCTCATTTCGATCAGCAGGTGCCGCTTTCGGAGCCGATTCAAATCACTGCCAACTATCCACCTATGCATTTCTCACATCATCAACCTCAACAAAAGATCGAAGTGAGCTTTTTTCATCATGCCATTCCGAATTTGTCTCACAACGATGATGTGAGGACTTAAAAATTGAGGAGTCAAACGATTGCGTTTGTCGTTCTTATTCATTATTCTTATATGTACTTATTCTTATTACTCCATATAAAAAATGCCAATTAAATAGACATGGCCCCACTGACTTACTGATGTTGTTGTGTTTCAGTTCCCACCATCCGGTGCACTTCCGGTTGCTCAACCGATGAACGGTCACCAGACATCTCAGCAGCAACAGCAGCAACAACAACAATCTCAGACCGCTCCTCTCACAGCTCCACTGCCTCGTCCATCTACCGTGTCCCCGTGTGAACAGACCTCGCTTAGCAGTCCAACACTGACGTCGAACAGCGGATCCGCCTCTTCAGAGACGCCACCCATATCCGGAGAGGCGATTTCCACCGATTTAGAGGCAAGTTCTGCGACTGTCCATTTTTTAGAACAAAATATTATTTGCAGATCAAACCATGCTATCAATGCAACATCCTATTCTAGTAGGGTCATTATTTTGTCATAAAGCTGGAATTTCACGTTAGAACAGGACCATTATTTTCTAAATAGCATCACTGTATACCAGACACTCTCTCAACTCTATTTTTAGGGTCCCGACAACGAGCGCGTGATGTGCATGGCCTGCAGAGGCGTGTATCCCTCTAGACGGAGTCTCACCGGTCACATCGGTCGGAACGAAAAGTGCCGCGAGATTATCGGTATAAAGATGACTTTCAATATTGCTACTAATTCCTCGTAGTCGAAACTGTTTCAAACCATTTGTTTGAAGTCAGAAGACGAACGTATACTTTTTGCACTTCATCAGTTTGGAAACTGAGGAAATAGTCTTCTGACTAGAATAGGATGTTGCCTTAATTCCGCATGAGATGCGATTTTTGCCATAAACCTAGCACCATCGCTGCAATATCCTATTCTATTATAGTAAATACAATAGTAACCTGCAAAAAAGCGGTAATAAAACTAGCATCTCCAAATATCAAATGTCTTCTGACTGTTTTCTTTTTCAGGTCGAAATTATCTGGATCAAGTGGCGATGGGAGCGAATCCAATCGCTCCAGGCACCGAGAACGCCATCAAGGCTGGAGCGCTCACCAATGGCCACGACGGTCTCAGTCCGATTTGCCCTCACTGTGATCGCTTCATCAGCCACTACAAAGTGGGCAGATTTTCGTGGATTGCTGAGGATTCCAAAAATCTAATAGGCTTTTTATCTATGAGTTATCTATGAGCGCTGACAGAGTTCTCGAAACATGGAATTGGAAACTTGATTGGGACAAACCGCGGGCATGGATCCATAGGAGAACACATAAAAAAACGAACTTCAAGTTCAACCAACTGCTACGTAACTATAAACAAACGACAACTCAACCACCAGCTATAAAAATGTCCCAGTACGATTGCAAAAACACGAAATAATGATAATAAAGTTTGAATATTAAACATTTCTCCAGCCTAACTCCATCGTTACTTGCTGAACCGCTGGAAGGCTTTCACAGTCAACCTCGGCGATATATTATCATGCTTTAGTATGTTGTTGGACTCTCGAAGTCGTCTATATGAAAAGAATATAGTCTTTTATCATAAATGAATATTATTAATAGTATTGGTCGTCTGTCATCTTTATTCTCCGACAATGGCAAAGAAACGTTAGGATAAATGATTAGTGTCGATAGATGCAGCAATACGTGCATTTAGGGCAACATTCGGAGGCACATCAACCAATGCGGCAAAAACGACAGCCCACAGAAGAGACCTCGACCGGACAAAGACAGACGACGGGATGCGAAGCGACGTCGACTCGACGAGTCCGCTCTGCCGCATGTGCTGCACGAAGGTTTTGATCCTGGTAAGACGATCATCCATTGGAATCAGCTCTTTTATAAAACAAAACGTGTCAACATCTTGATTCCTGCAAGACGAACTCTCTTGAAAATATTTCACCTCCAATAAATAGGATTATCGGAAAACATAAACCGGCTGAAATAACATGCAACAGGTTTTATCGTCGTAAGATGACCTTGAGGCCTTGCGTGGAGCAGAGGTAAGAGGTGTTACTCACGCCCACACGGTCCAGCGATCGATCCCGGTACGGGCTAATCAAGCCTTCCATCGCTCAGCGGTCGGGTAAATTGGTACCAGCAGACTTGTCTGGGCAGGAAAAAATCCTGACTTGATATAGCGGTTGGCTCCCGCGAATCATTGTATAGTCCAAACACGCGTTCACCTCTGCGATTCTGAATTGGACACGAATGTGGCGGCCCGTACTTATTGGACTGATCAACGCCGACCCCTTTACCTTTACCTTTCTCTTAAAATGTCCTTTGCGGTTCAGCTGAATTAAACGCCTCCTATTAAAGTTTCAGCAACGACTAGAGAATGCGGCCCATATTCCAAGCACTCTGTTGAGATTGAAGTTTAGAGCTACAGAACAGATGTAAAACCACAGGAACGGTGTTTGAAAAGGCGGGTCCACATTTGACACGTAGAAGACTCTATCGCGACCTCAAACTTTCGTTTTCCTCATCTCGTGGCTCTGTACTATACTAGGCTGGTAATTGTGAAGCCATGGATCTGTCTCAACCCCTCTTATGCCTTGCATTCATCTCCATAGTGTAGGTACACAGAACCGCAAGTCATTCGTTGTGACGCATGAGGATCAGCTTTGCTCGAAAATGTGACACTAAAATGAGCTGCTCATTTGTTCATTATTGTTGCAGGGCAAATTACACACACAGGTGTTGAAAAAATAGCGAATAGAAGCGAATAGAATAGAAATGAATTATTATACAACGTACTTTGTTATCACATCATTACCACATGCGTATGATCTAAGAACTTTCAACGACAAACGGTTGACATTAGCAGTCTCATAATATTAAATTAAATATCTTAAGGAATGTGATACAAAGCCGGAGTTTAGTTCAAAAACAAAGGCCCAAAAACAAATAGCAAATAGCCCATTGTCTCACAACTGCTTGAGCTGCTTCGAAAGCTGGTCCAAAGCAGTTCTTGTTAACTTGTGTACAACTCCACCTTCGCACACCTAATGACGCGAATTTCTGACTTCAATCGTTTAACAATGGCAATGAGCGTTCGCTTGATGAATTCACATTTTGGATTATATTATTGATTCTACCAATACCAACACTACCGAAGATCAAACTGATGATCCCAGGACATGACGCAGTTTATTTAAAGGCTTATTTACCGATCGGATCGTAGATGTTAGCTTCTGATCTACAAATCTTGACTTATCTCAGTCTAACCCCACAGCTTTTCGGTGTCCTGTTTCTTCTCCCTCACCGGCACTTGTTTTCAGCAACCATTGTGCAAGGGTCTGGTCTAGTTGGATCTCCAGTAATGTCGCCAACGCTCAACTCGTATCTCCCAGTCCACGAGCAGGATATGCAGCAGCAGGACAGCATATCCTATATGAACGGCCACACGATGGAGCCGGTTTGTACTTCCATTTTCTATTATATTTTCATTCCATTTCTGTCGTTCCAAAAGTGGAAAGAGATGCAAACTGAAAAAATACTAATGCAATGAAGTACCGGACCTAATGTTCAGAGTCGCTTTTTGTCCACTTTTTTTTCAATACTTCTCGCTACATAGTCTTGTATGATAATCGCTACATAGTCTTGTATGATAAGCTGAAGCAAAATGAACTACTCCTGAGATGTTCGCGTGAAATTGTGAAAATTGAACGGCT
This sequence comes from Nippostrongylus brasiliensis, assembly GCA_030553155.1. Lineage (NCBI taxonomy): Eukaryota > Metazoa > Nematoda > Chromadorea > Rhabditida > Heligmosomidae > Nippostrongylus > Nippostrongylus brasiliensis. Next base: position 17,039,209 of record CP130736.1, read on the forward strand.
GATGTTAACTTTGCAGCAAATCCAACTACCCAGCGATCCTTCTCCACCTGGAGGCCAGCGAAAAGAAGCCGACCCTCCAGAGGTCGGTTTACGTCTTAGAAACTTAAATCTTTTTGTTAGAAACATTGAACAAAAACGAAAGTGCTTGCTATAAGCAAGCATTTCCTATCAACGCCATTCTGCAATGGTTACAAATCTTTTCTGCAAAGTTAGACGCCAAGTTAGCTGTTGTTATAGCTGTTGATGAAGTATAAAACCATAAACCGTTCTTCAACTGTCGAGAGAGTAATTTTGTGGACTAACAATTCGATAATTATTTTATTCGACGACATAGTTCATCGTTTAGGACGCTTACATTTGTGACAGCTGCGAATTCGTGACGATCTACAAAGGTAACATGAAGAGACACCTCAACACCTGCCACCCGGCACCGGATTGCAAGGACCTCAAGGGTTAGTGACAAGGTTTTTTTTATTTCTTCCTCCCTTTTTTGCAATTTGTGTGTCTAGAAATTTAGTCGGAATAGTTGCAAACACTGAACGTTATTATCTGACCAAGTTTGTTTGAAGGGACGCTAGTGAAGAATGACTATTTTCACGATAGTTTTGTATTTCAACTCCTGAACTTCGGCTCTATTCAAAGCGGCGCAGCTGTCATGAGACATTGTCTGGGACGATAAATACCCCTACTTGAGCATCGGTTGGGACAGCGGCATAAAAATGCCCATATTCACTTCACCTTACCATTACCTTACCGAGTGTGCGAAGTCTGCGCTGAGACATATGTATAAGTAATCAACTACGCTTGCATCGGTATTTCGGATTAGAACAAAAAGTGGTGTTTTCAGTTCAGACAGCATATCAAGCTTTCAAACATCTAGGAAGACCGTCGGTCGAATTACAAATCGAAGAACGTCTTATCTAAGCGGACGGTGATATAATATATAAGTAATAATATTGTTTTGGCAAGACTGCGTTCAGAGGAAACAGAAAGACGCGGGTTCAATTTCTGTCCGATGTCAGTGTTTTGCGACTAATCTAGCATCTCCAAAAAATGATAGAGCATTCTTTCAGAGTGGGACCGCAAGTTGGAAAGCATGCGAGCTTCGGTGATGGGAATGAGTCGCGTAGAGATGATCGAACGTCTAAATGCTCACAGAATGAATTCCACCCGAGGACGGAAGCCACGAGGAAAGAAGCACGACGACAACGCTCAGGTCGCATATTGTTGTCGTCAGAAAACTAAATAGATGATTGAAAAATTTATGGACCGCAGAAATGTGAGATCAATTACAGGGCAATGCTCGTTTGAAAATATCAGCACTATCCGGCATAGGAGAATGAAGGAAATGGCAATAAAGTGATTATATCAGAAAAGGAAACAACAAAGCTCTGAAGAAGGGTAGGACGCCGAAACGTTGGCCCAAATAGACGATTATATGAACCTTTGTTTTGGCAAAACGGACTTTCACGAATTTGATTTCCTAGTATCTCCTACTTATTATTACTGGGCTGATTACAATTTCGATAGCAGCTAAATTCCGACATCTTTTTCGCTGCATATCTTCCTTTGCCTTAAAGTACGGAAGGATTTTTTCGCTAACTCTCTCGAAATTTTATTTTTCTGCCGAGATTTTGTTGTGGATATCCAGCCCTTTACTGTGGCAGATTTCGTTGGTGTGATAGATTTCGTCAATTGTGTTATCATAAGCAACCATTCTTTGTACTTGTTTGTTAATTGCACTTATTTGGATTAATTTTGCAGCCCTGTTGTAGAAAGCGTATTCTTTACCTTTGAAACTCCAAACGGGAAGCCAGAAGTAGCAATTTCTCCCTCACTTATCCACAAAATAGCAATTTCTTGCATAGTTCATATTTTGTTTGAATGTTCATTTCCATTGTTCATAGAACTGTTACAGGTCGTCGTTCAAACCGAATTCGCCCCAATGCATTACAACTACGACATGATGAGCAGCTTCCCGCAGTTATAACTTCTTTCCACTCAAATCAGCAGTGCTCAATACTAACCCGTACAGACTGCCATTACTACTTTTACTTGTTTGATTTATATCGAGTTACTTTTTTGCATGTTTGTTATTCTTGTGCGTTTAAGAACCATATCTGCCTATTTTATTCATATCGTGGCGTTTCCCATGTCAATACTATGTTCAGGGATTTGACTCCGCTGTTTTGCTCAGACAGTATTTCACATTTTGCACACTTTTACGTTCTTTCTTTAGAATCATCATTTGTGCTCCCAATATAAGAATATTTAGGCATACTGTAGTTAAGAATTAGTGTGGAATCTACGCGTCATGCGGTTTAAGAAGAGAATTCTCTTCCAAGTTAACATGGAAGCAAAACCACCCACCTGCAGGCGCGTAGTGGCGAGGAAGTCTGAATTTTCAGCGAGAAATCCTCAAAGGTGATGATCCTGTAGCACAAATGTCTTCATGACAATATTTGTCAAATTCGAGGAAGTATTTTCTACGTTCTGATGCTGATACCACATAGATTTGGTTTGTTTATTCCCGTGCCAATTGTGATGACCAGCAGCTGACGCGGAGTTTTCTTTCGTTTTGTTTAATATTTCTTCTGCTCGACTATATCTCTGTCTGCCATATTCCAATCGAGGTCTAACTCTTGCATTTGCTTTGATTCATCATATCATTTAGGTACGATCAATCAAGAAAGTGCCCGTCATGTGCTAGCATTCTAAGCACTGTTCCACTCGTGTTTCATTCGTTCGTGTTTTTTCTTGCGCCTTTTCTATGCTACATATATGGCTATGTATGGCTCACCACTGCACTCCGATTCCGCCCGTTCTCGATTCGATGTATCTGAACGCTCATCATTATCATTGTTGGTGCCTGAGAAAACGGAAGCCATAATCTTGTGATCTGTACAGCAAAGATATCTAGCATAAAGTCTTTTATCTAAACTGGAGTATCCGTACAAAACTGTTTCAACATCAACTAGTATTCACCCAATATTCTTTCTCTGTCAACTCATTCAAAGGTACTAGTTAACACGTTGGCGACAGTGTGCCGTTATGCCGCGTCACGCTCAAGCGGCCGCGTGGGACCGTGTGGCGTTATGCCACGCCACAGTCTTGTATTGTATTGTTTTCGATACATTTCGGAATTTCGGAGTATGTTTTCGCGCCACTTTTCAGCAGACCTTTGCACATTGTTACAGGGAGCGTGGTCCATGAAAATGATTCTTAGCTTCTGATTTATTGGAATTTTTAATTATGCACTAGTTCTCTTTACCAGTAAAAACAAACATTGGTTATTGCAAGGAAACAAATAACTGCAAACAAATACTGGTTACTGTAACAAACAAATAGATACAAACAAATATTGGTTATTAGAATAAAAAATAATAAATATTAAACAAATAAATTTCCTTTCAACCTGGATAGGGGAAAAGGAAATTCTAAAAGCTTCCAGCTGTTATTTTCCTATTTTCATTGCGAAAAAAGGAATAGTCACAATCCCTGATATTACAGAGCTATATATGTAGTTTTCGAAATTTGCTATTTACTTTCATTTTCCAAAAATTCGCCGTATGCCGGCATCATGCCACAGCCTCGGCGCGGTAGAAAATCGCTTGGTCCCACGCGCCAGACACACGAAACAGGCGCTGTCGTCAACGTGTTAAAATTACTTTTTGTTTTCACTTTTATTCCAGAAGAAGAATAAGAATGTGAAGTCTGTAGCAAAACGATAACCCGTCAATATATTAACACAGATGAAGAAGACACATAAGTAATTCGATGAAGGGATTAAAAGGACGAAAATGTCCAAAGTAGGGAGACTAAAAAAGTACTAAAATCGCGACATATGAGTAGACGATACGCATAGTGTGACGCGTTACAGTCTCAAACTCACCATCGTTGTTGATGAAAAAGATAGGCTTTGCGCAGGTAGCAGTGTGAACTAGAGTCATTCCCGTTCTAAACGCTAATCTTTCAGCGTTTCTTTCAATAGGCGCGATGACAATGTACGATGACAGCCGTATAAGAAAAAAAGAAACGGTGGACGTAAGGTAACAGTGGGTCTTTTTTGAGCGGAAGATTTTCAGCCTCATGTTCGAGAAATGTGGAGGAGAAGTTGAAGCAGTTGTTTCACATCGGACAACTGAACGACTTACAGCGCAGTAGTGCAAAACAGTGGGAGGTCCGAGCCAAAGAGACAAGATTCATCGCCATCAGGACGAGGAACATTATTATGACCCGATTAACTGTGTAAACGACGAACAATATCCGATGTATGTGGAGTAGAATGGACGTTTTGTGCTACGCATCAATCCGATGAGTAAGCTTTCAATGAATGAAGGTATGGTCAGGGATCGAGTAAGACCTATGAAGTTGTAAAGAAGTCTTGACCTTTTTTGCTCGAAAGTTTTAGAATTTCCGATTCTGAAGGTCCTCGTGACTTATCACGTGATAGTTGTTAGTCATTCACAAAGTTTAGTTCATCGTTTGCATGGGAACAAATAGCCAAACTGTTTTCTTTAACTTTAAGTATGATGTAAATTTCATAGAAGCATATTTGAGCCCTCATCTTTAACGGATGAAGACACAACAATGGAACGACGAAAACCGTTCGAAACAGTAGCGCTGCATTTGGAAAATCAAGATAACATAACCTATAGCACTGTCGAGGTCTGGTTATCACACGTTCAAGAGAAGCTGGCCTCGAAGATAAGCGTTGTTTCGGACGTCCTCCAACGGTAGAAGATTAGAGAAATCGCTCGTTACAGAGAAATGCCGATCGGGCTGAGCTCGGACGCCCTGACGGACAGCGCATGGTTCACCCAGGAATCCACTGGTCAGTCTCTCCTTCCCTGCTCCTTTGAAATCCAGTTCGAAAAGGCTCAGTTATTTAGTGTGGGGATGGAACCCTTGTGCTTTCAAATCACGTAGTGTTGTTTTACTGCCGTTAGCAAAAACGTTTTTACGGAAGGGAAATCGGAAGTACAAGTTAAGAAGGTTCTCCAGAGCTGCTTGTGATACAGGACAGGAACGATACACAACAAGATGGTTCCAAAAGAGCACATGGCCTCTGCAGTCGTAAGAGCAATTCTGCTTTGGAAATCCGCCAAAGAATTTTGAGAAAAACGAACGAGGATACATTCACTGCACACTGTCCGTGACGACGCAGAGCCCCATTTTGATAAAGAGACCAGTAAAAAATTAAAGAGATGCGATTGGTGCGACATTTCACTGACCATTTTGTTACACTACTATTGTCCCCTAAGCTATCAAATGTATTGTTCCCATGTTGCTTTTGATCTGCGAAGTGTCACCACAGTCGAAGATGTCATAGAAGCTGTCAACGAATTCTTTGGTTTCCAGCTCAGGTCTGCAAGTAGAAGATGGATGATCTGCCCGTCCGAGGCGTTGTTGTTCTGATTGATGATAATTACATCGTGGAACAAAATGCGATGGATGCTGAATAAGAAAACATCGAAAAATTAGACGTCAAATGGCAAAAGACTTTTTCATCACCCCATGAAAGACCAGAGCGGCGATCTTCCTCGAGCGGCTTCAACGGACCTCATGTGATGGGGCAGTATTTCAATCCTCACGACCGACCTGCCACGGACGAGTACGACGTGTGGACTCATCTGAAGGATAGATCTACGGACCTACGTACACAGTTATGTACGCTGTCCTATATTCATGCAGATAAAACTTGGTACTCTCTATCACCGCCTCACTTATTTCACCAGGATGAGGGTACACGCGTAGGATCGTGACCATCCAACACGAGAACTAATCGGATCTGGACCTGAGGTCGGACTGAGAATGATGCTGAAAACTGAAACAATCCTTGATGAGACTGGAGCAATCTCCTGCACCTCGTTTGTATCAATTTGCTCGAAAAAAATGTTATAGGGTAATTTTTCAACTATTTCGCAAACGTCAGTTATGGGCGACAAAAGAATTTGCGTTATGCAAACCAGATCACAATTGTACACTTGTAAAAACAATAGAAGTATATAGTATACTTTGAGAGTTATAAAGAAAACAATTGAGCACCCGATTGGGTGCAGTTCTTGCAAAGGGCAAGTCACTTCTCCCAGACGTCCAGCGTTTATCGAACAAGATATCAGACATGTAAGTTATGGATTTAACGAATTATAGAATCTATTCAAATAAAATACCAAACGAATATCGTGACTTAGTTTTTTTTCATATTCCTCTTTGTTGCTTCCATGAAGCTGGAGTGTTGACGACTGAGCGCGGCTAATGTGGTAATGCAAAGCTATTCGGTATATTATTAATATATTAATATATACAAATACAATATAATGTAATATATACATATTTATTATGAAACTACGTAAAATCACATTGCATTTGCGAGGTTCTCTTTTTTCTAGCGTTAGGGTCATTCCACCGCGCGGTGTAGGGAAGCAAAATGTTCAAATTCGTTTTTGTGGAAAATTCACCAAGTTGCATCACTGTTCTGCGAACTACATATGAGACGATGCACAACGCTCTTCCGTGAGCCGTGATCGTTGCGAATATCAAGATCAAGAAAAGGTGAGCTAATTAATGTATGTGAACAGACTTCATGGAACGCTTGAAGTAGGAGACCTCTCCTGCCCAATTGCGGACGATCAAAATTCTTCTATTCGTTCTATGGAAATTCTGTCGAAGATCACCCATATCGGTAACTGAGGTGACCCTACGTATCTGAAGGTGTCCGAATCGACATGAATGATGAGGATGAACTTTAACCTTTGTGGTTAACATTCCAACTATTTCACGAAAATGAGATTCATGGAGAAATTCATGAACACATTGCTCTGATCGATAGAGTGTCAAAGTTGGGATAGGGTGTCGTATTTCCATTGGGCTTCAAAGAGTGCAGCTATTGGAAAAGCGCTGAGATCAGAGAGATCAGCCGGTGACTGATGGCAAGCGTGTCGATGAACGACGACCGAGAACTGCAACTGTTGGCCAGCGGCCAATCGGTGCTGACGACCGCATACATCACGGCAAACGGCGCACAGCAGCCGCTGCAGACGATGGCCACCGCCGCTCGTGCACTTTTACGACAACTGATTAAACTGCACCCTCATTGTGCGGCAATGAAAGCCCGGCCAGCTGATGCAACAGCTCCAGCACGCTGTCAGCACCCGGCCAGCAGTTCCTCATTCCAGGCGCTGCCGTTGCCCTTCCTCCAGCGCCCTCTCTCTTCAATCCCTTAGCCATTTACCCTCCTTTTTCCATGTAACTCTTGATCATTACGTGCCATCAGTTTGCACCTTTATTTCTTTTCCTTTTATTTTCTTCCGGTATCATGGTTATGAGGGTGCAGGTATTGTAGTGGTAAAAGGCGCAATTCACATCCACACGGCTTCAATGGATGGTTTAACTACCGTCATCAGGTGGATATTCAACATTCAGTATATCTTTGTCTTTTATTCACTGTAATTGTTAACTGTGCTTACGGTGAACAATTACTGAGGAGACAATTAATATGGGCGCGCGTGATGCAGTGGTAAGAGGCGCTACCAACATCGTCACGGTCGACCTCTCTGAATCGAGCAAATTGGACCAAGACTTGTCCCAGAAGGTGGAGGCATTAAGTTTGCATAGCGGCTGGCCAATGCAAGGCATTGGATGGACCAAATTCGCGTTCAATAAACCTCTACACTTTGAATGGAACACCAATACAATGCCGCATACTTAAAGGATTGATCAACACTATATTATTTTGGGTACTTTTCCTCTTATTACCCAATTATCAATAGCGTATCATATCATGCTCATACATATCTTAATACACATCCTTGAAGCGGTCTTATCATGTCGTCCTTGCTAGAAAAGAACGGCTTTTTCTTCCACATCAGGCAGATTAAACAGGCTGCACACGACCATAGGTGGATGCGAAATGGTATGATATCGAATACGGTTGGGCATGATATGATAATTGATTGAAAGGTCACGGATAACATGCTTCTTTAACATTTTATTAGCACGTAAATGACGACTGTTAGAAACGTTTCTTTTTGATGCAGTAAACATAAAAAACATCAAAACATAACAAGTTTACCAACATAACATTTGCTGTTACATGCTCATCACAAGAGTCTTGGGTTCTTGAACTCTTGTGGTTTTGTGCAAAATCATGAATGAAAGTGCATGTTAAACTTGTTACGTTTTGATGTACTTATATTTACCTGAAACGCTCCATCAATGTTGCCCTTATAATGAATCTTGTTTTTAAATGCTATTTCGTATGTAATCCTCAAATGTAGAACAAGCATGTTATCCGTGACCTTTCAATCAAGTCTAGAATCCGACGGTTCGAACAGATGCGTGGCGCAATCTTCATGGTTCATACATTTTACATTCCTCTTAATTCTTTTCTTATGATTGCATCGCTGTTGGAAGAGTTTTAGCTTCTCAAACAGTGGTTACAATTATTGATCGATATTGATGCTGTTCCACGCTAAACCAAAAACTGCGGCAGATCGATATCTTAACTGCCTCAGAAGTAACTCATAGTAGAGATATCACTTACTTACGACCAAAGTAGAGCAAGCATATAACCCATGCACTATCAATCAGGTACAAAATCCGAGTCCACGGTCGAGTACATGGCGCAATCCTCACCAAACACATACCATAGAGTTTTCTTTTTCCTTAGCTTTCATCCGAGCTATGACTCTTTTCGATTGGTTCACTTTCGTTGAAGTTATGGCATTTCAAACAGTGTATACATCTTTTTGGGACACCCTGTATATCATTGTCTTTTATTCACTGTAATTGTTAACTGTGCGTATGGTTAGCAATTACTGAGGAGATAATTAATATGGGCGCGCGTGATGCAGTGGTAAGAGGCGCTACCAACGTCGTCACGGTCGAGCTGTCGATCCTCGCTCGGGCTAACCAAACCTTCCACCTCTCTGAATCGAGCAAATTGGACCAAGACTTGTCTCAGAAGGTGGAGGCATTAAGTTTGCATAGCGGCTGGTCAATGCAAGGCATTGGATGGGCCAAATTCGCGTTCAACAAACCTCTACACTTTTAGTGGAACACCAATACAGTGGCGCATCCATAAAGGATTAATCAACACTACATGCTTTTTTTTACATTTTATTAACTCGTTAGGGACGACAGGTAAAAACTTCATGATTTTTTCAACGGTCAGCAATTCCTCCTATTCGCGAGCCCCCTCGTTGTTGTTCTCAACAACATTTTTAGAACACTCTCCCTTGTTGTGTTCTTGTTCTTTGAACTCTTGTGGCTCTTTTGAATTAAATGTAGAGTGGAACACTTACATTTGTGTATGTACTTATACTTACCCAAAATGCTTCCTCAATGTTGACCTTTTAATGAGTCTTGTTTTCAAATGCTATTATTATTAGTATATTAATATTAACTATGATTAATATTTCGCATGTAATCCTCACATGTTCGAAAGGATGTATGCTTTCTGAAGAACAACCTTGCTCCGTAGACTACGCGAATTGAGAGCGTTTTCCTTTGATCGGGAAAGATGAAAATTTCATTTGAAGCATGGTCTCAAAATTCCACCTATTTTTTTAATCACGAATAGCTTTGTTTAAAAGGGCAACGATTCAGTAGCAACTGAATAAGTATTATTATGCGACACACGAATCTCTGGCAATTACCATTGATTGCGTGAAAACTTAGCAGTTTTTGGTATATTCTAGTTCAAAGTTGCATATGAAAATCATTGTAAAATAGTCAAACTCGAAAATAGAGAAAATATGTACAACAACATTATGGATTTATGACGAACTGTGTGAACCTATTCATTGGGTTTGAATACTTTTTGTTTTGATGCATTAGTGTAGAAAATGGAGGTTAACATGTCTTTTTGGCCATTACTGTGAGACAAGGTTCGCAGTGGCAAGGATTGCAATGCAAAAGCAAAGGCTTCGTTAAAATATGTAGAAAGTTGTGGAAGTGGCACTTTTCTAACTCGCCCGCTTGCACTTTTGCCTCTGCTTTTAACCGCTGCTTCGGGCTTCTTCTCATTTCCATGGCAGCTTATCTCAAGGGCTACAACTCATTGTATCATCTAAGTTAACGTTCTTTTGTCAATTTTGGTTTCCAATCAGTGGCATTCAGCTTACAGTTGAGCCGCGCCAGTCCTTTGTCACGATACTCTTGGTTTTAGTCCATATTTGTACGTTTCTTAAGCAGTTCTACAGGATGTCAATGACAGCCTTGTCAGGAGTATTTGCATTCTTTCACATTTTCTTCTTAATTGAGTATTTTCGTTTTTCTTTATTCGGATCCTTCTATTAACTTTTTTACGCATCGCCTTCAGCTAGGAGAAACATGTTAGATGTTTAGCGAGTGGGAATTTTTGGTAGTTTTGATCAATCATGTATCTTTTTAGCTACTTACCTATAAGGGAATATGGCGCTACCGGAAATATCGGATAAAGTCCAATCCTTAAAATACCTGTGACATCCGCTTCTTTTGTGTATCATTATTGCAGTTCGAATATTTGTATTCGAAATCTATAACGATGTTGCACTGCGCTTTGATGGGAGTCTTTTTTTTTTACAAAACCTCCAAATACACGTTCTTCTCAGCAATAGTTTTGCAGTGTGTGTGGAGCATATCTGACATTTGGATCACTCACTTCATTTCAAAAATCAAAATTAAAGTGCGACTATGACTCAGCTGGAAACTGCATAGGTTAACATCTGCCAGCGCCTCCACCCAATTTTTTGATCATTGTCAGCAGACCGAGAGTATGGGTGCTTTCGCAGTAAATTTCTCAACAGAAATGGTTCATGACGGAGATTGGTCGCATTTTCCTTCAATAATGGACATCTCTCATGTGAAACTGCTCCCTCAATTTCGACTTTTCTATTACCTCTCCACATAGTTTTTCTCCAGTCATGTTTTTTTCTTTTTGCTAAAACTATACAAAGCAGCTATCGCTCAATTCATTTTGCAATAATATTTCTGGAAAAAGAGAAACCAAACCACATACATTAGAAATATGCATTTGAATTCCGGGTTACAGTCAGAGATACTCAAGGTGACCTTGATATTCAACCTACAAGAAAATAAAAAGAAACTTTGTCTACAGAACGAACGTGCTTACAAATTACTCACGACGACCTTTCTATGAACGGTGCAGTAACGTCATGCCTGTGAGTATCTAACCAATCATGACGGAACAGATAGGATCTCCATCCACCTTCGCACATTCTTGGCACCTCTGAAGTGTAAATAGGTAGCACCTGAGGTGCAACTGGATGAGCACATAACTGCTGCTGCAGCTGATAAGTTGGAAAGACACGAATGAGGCTCTGAATGCACACAAAATGCAGCGAAACCTCTTCAAATTATGCTGTCGAGCTTTGCAGATTTAGAGATGTTCGGCAGATGAATGTCTTGCCTACAGGCGCGAAGACACCATAGAGCAAACTGCGAACAGTCGGGACCACCTAGTACATCCATTTTACCATACAGACATGGTCCCTCTGGAGGTCCTCGCTCCCTCCATAAGACAACTCGAAAGAGAGGAGTGAAAAGGGTTAGAAAACCCGTGAAAATTTCTAGGTCTTGTTGTACGACTCCTTCGGTTGCAGAGGAGCCGGCTCCGGCAATATTATTTCCCAAATTGTCCGATAGTGAATGATGACTGTTAGCTTGCGGGTGAAGTTGGGTCTCTATGTATGTACAAAAATACATCAGAAGCTTTATACATATCTTTGCAACAACATAGTTCGAACTGCGAGGTTTAATCATACTCTCATGCTGCAATGAAATTGAACATTGAAATTAAACGAGGCTATCACCAATGAAGGACGATGCGGGGGGTGTATGTTTCGTCTGAGTTCCGTGAACAACAGCTGTAAAGAGCAAAGCAGTTGCACGGCTGCAGCTGCTACTGCTCTCAGTAACCAATCACCTCTGCAACTGCTGCTACTGCCAATTCATTAAAGTACAGGTCAATACGGTGGCAGTGTCAGGCTCATCCCGCGCTTTTGAAACACTCGGCGATAAGAAAATTCACACATTCACCGGCCTTCCACAAGAGGCTAAGCGGATATCAGCAGATGTATCTAAGTTAGGAGAACTCCTGGTCTCAAATTTTTTCTCTGGCTTAGTTTATTTTAGTTTTGTCTTTCCTCGGAGATCATGTATTATACCTCGCACAAGCATGTTGAAGTAATAAATAATGAGAAAAGAAGCTACCGTACACAAAGCCTTTTACTACACAATGTCGGTACAAAACTGTGCCCGATTAAGTGGTAGTACTTGTGTGTCACCTTTCGAAGATGCGCAAAGTGTCAAGGAACACTGAGCGCATGATCGTCTTTCTATCCTTATATGTACCTTCGAAGGCATATAAGTATAAGCATGGAATAACCTATACTGCTTAACAACTCCATGCTTTGTTAATTTTCTATACCTATCTATATTTCTTTCTTTCTTCCTTTATTTATTTAGTCCTTTTTTCGTCCTTCCTCTCCCTATCTCTCTAAACTCTCCTTTACCTCTACTCTTACCATACATATAATCCCTGGTTCCATCAAGAAACAACAGAAGTGTTCGATGTTCTGCCAAGGTGTTCACTCAATTTACTATGTGCTTGACCAGACATTGGAGTCGTTGATCCGGATGTCTCATGTTAACATCTACATCGTATCGCGATTTACTTATTTCTCCCTAAATATCTCTATTCACTTAACGTTTACCCAGCGCCGGGCTCTACTACGATTATCGAAAATTCTTCAAGAGTTTTCATCCAGCCGGTTAGAAACCACATCAGATTCGATGGTCAAAGCTCAATTGTTTATTTTTTGTTCCAAGACTCTGCTTTCGCACCAAGTGCGCAGTTCTAAATTTATGTTTTGTTTATTATTATTGCAATTCTTTTACGAGGAATAAAAGCGGCAGTTTTAATGCGCTAGCGATGCATAGCTCGACGCTCTGTATTTTGGTTAGGTCATACTGTGGATATTTTGAGCTTCAGCATCTCTTACATTTTCATTTCTTAAAGACTTTCCGCTTGTTTCAGATTCGCCACTTCGTATACCAGATGTACATAGTTCTGCTTATAGAAATGAAACCGGTAAAGGTACTACAGACGAGAACGTTTGGAAATTGTTCATTAAGATTTTACATTCACATTTCCCGCTAAATTATTTGTGAACTTTGCGAATTAGTCTGGTGATTCGAATATGATATTTCTTCCCTTATTTCTAGCATAATTCTGTTCGTTGGCCTTTTTCGTTTCGTAGATCAGCTCCAAGTTTTTTTTGTTAGGTTTGCCTATTCCGCTGCGGTTTGTAGGGTAACCCTTAGGTTTTGGTTTTATTTTCTCTCTTTTTTCATTCTTCCTCCTCCATTGGTTTCTCTGATCTCGACCGTCAGCACGAGGCTTCTTCGAAAAGGCGTGGAATAATTTATTGAAAACAAATTGTAAAGTCAACAACAACAATCCCTTGTAGAGCAGCCTAACGGAGGGTCCCAGATCACTATACCAAACGTTACCGTCATCACTTCTCCGCGATGACCACTTGGGTGACCTCTGCACTGACTGCCTATGAATGCTCTTGCCTATGGGGGCTATCATATTGGCGGAATGTGCCTTCATCGCCTAAAAGGGCTCCAATCAGATTAATACCGCTCGTTTGACGACGCGTGCCGGAAAGCGCCAGAGCTCTGATGACTCGGTGACGGTCGGCATCCTTTACATTCTCTTATCTTCGTAAACTAGCCGCCGACGAAAATTACGTAATTGCCATATCCTGACAGGCGGATATGATCTGTGGGCGATCGAGGCCGGCCGACTCCGTCCGAGGTACAACACCTTCGGTGCCACTCGGGTCAGCTCCGCCCCAAACATTACCATTGATATACGGCTCGTATGGCTAATGCTAAACTACAGCTGTTCTGTCCTAATCCTCTCGTACCAGTTTCCTGCACCTTGGAAATCCTTCTCGGAGGGTTGAAATATTTAGCTCCTTTCACCTCGATGCAAGAATCAAAGTCAGCTGTTCCGAGAGACTTTGGAGGTTTCCTGCTCTTTGCTATCAGCTGCTCTTTCACTTATCCCCTTCACCGATCTCCCATCACACCAAAAGCCCTTCCGCATTCGAGAGCCAAACTTCCGAAGTTATATTGATTCTTTCACTCCTACCACTCAACTTCATCATTTATTACATAAATCATCACTCAACTTATCGAGTCCTTAACATTTTTTCAATATTTCTGAAAATCTCACCAGTCATATTCCTGGGAGAATATCGCTAAGGTATTATAAAACCAATTTGACAAGTCTAGACTCTTCGCGGTTCTCAAAAAAATTGATTCAGCAATGCGAAAACAAAAAAGGAAAAGATGGTTATTATGAGCTATCGCTAATGTCCTTTCCTAAATGAATTGGATCTTAAAATTCCCACACAACAATGTTTTAGGAAGGGTGATTGATTTAGAATCCGTGAGCGTTTTGAGGGGTGAATGAAGTTAGAAAAATTAAAGTGATATTTTTCTTATCGTATTTTAGATGATTTCACTCCTACTTCCAAGCCACTCCGATGACGTGTGTAGAGATCTTGACCGCATTTTATATTAGTTTTTCATATCTTCTGTAGGAAAAATCGTTAAGTTTAGGTAATGTCATGGCAGTGGAAACGGAAAGGTCCTCACCTTACGTTGTTTGTTCCCCATAAATGCTATCTAAATTCATTTCTTCTCCCAGCTAAACAAAAACAGATATAAAACACAGAGTGGCTAACTTCATTTTTCTGCTCATCCTATTTTTTGTTTCAGTAACAAGATCACATCAATCTGTTTTTGAAAATGGTTCGCTCTTTCCCCCTTTTCTGCCCAATTCTTTCTTTGAAATGGTAATCAAGATAATGGAAAGCTTTCCATGCTTTCAATAATTAGAAACTGTTTTTTTTACAGAACTGAGCGTCGTCGAGCACTTTCCTTTTTATTGCTGCCGTTTTCATAATTGCGATGGTTTTCAGAAAATATGATAGACTGCGTATTCGATTGTGAAATGGAGCCGGAATCGTACTGCAAACAAAGTCAATTTAAAGACGTAGATCGATCAGGCGATAATCTTCTTGAAGGACTCAAATCAGTATTGCGAAAGGTGAGTGGCAACAGTTGTTACGTTAATACTCGGCCATTCTGGTGCTTACATATGGGACATGTTGAAAGTTGTCCGATGGAATTAGTTTACTAGTGACACAAAAATTAGGAGTCGTAATATTCACTTATTCAAATGATGGAAACAACGACACCGCTGCTCCTCCTTCCCTCCAAGGAATCTCATTGAAATGCTATTGTTAAGAAACTCATTTGCAAATTTCAAACCCTGAACAAGTAGAATGATCCTCCACAACGTTCCAATTGTAGTGGGAGACCAAGAAACCCTCTGGAGACTAATTTTTTGTTTGGTGATGACAAATTTCTGTCCTTGCTTGCTGTCATTGACTCGATTTTGCCTCAAAAACGCCGCTCTAATTGCAAAAGACTGATGTATTTATAGCGGTGGCAAGACATAACACTCAAGTGTTCCGCGTTCTTTTTCGTTCTTACTTTAATTCCTGCAGCGTATAAAGTTGAAAAGCGGACATCATAACGATAATCTTTGAAAAGAAGACCTACCAATTAATAAAACAGTTAATATGCTGCGGAGAGACGGTGAATTGCCCTTAGTGAAGTAAGTCCACTACACTGAAGAAACAATCGCTATTCTTTCACGTCGCAAGGAGTCCATGTAATCAACGTTGAGTGGAATTGAATGTTTATGAAGGAGACTGGTCAAAAAGTAATAATCTATAGCAAGGAAGAAACAAAATAGGGCATAGAAGTTAGCAGGTGTGAATTTGTGCAAGAACGTTTGCTTTTGCAGGTGTACATAGCGGAAGCGATTCTGTTCAAACGCCTCGAATCAACGTCGACCGCCGAAGAAGCCGATCACCTGTATGCGGGATTGACAAAGTTGAACGAAGTCGAAAGTAGCCTACAACTGAGAATTTTGCATCATGTAGGTTCTTCTATAAGGATCATCCCCTTATCTTTGAGTTTACATCGTGCAGGGCACGAAAAAATGGCGATGATCTTCAGATACCCTTTTAAAACTCTATCTTTCAGCTCAGCCCTATATCGCCGTGTGATTCGGAACAAGAAGAATAACGTTGCGTGTATTGTTTGTATATTTTATACATATATCTATATATTCTGCCCTCATGTACATTTATCTGGCATAATAAATATTATTTGAATCCGTCGTTGTCTTGTTCAACAGTATTTCACTCACATATGTAAATCAGGTAGTAGGCGCACCTGGAACAGGGGTGAAATCGCAACCGATACCTGCACCGTCGAGCGATCAAACCTCGCACGGGCTAACCTAGCCTTACATCCCCTCAGGGGTCAGGTTGATTGGTGGACTTGACCAGGAAGGCAAAGTTAATGACTACGTATAGCGGCTGACCACAAATCATTGTATAGACCAAATACGCGTTCACCATGCCTCTACGATTCTGAATGGAACACGAATGCGTTCTTAGGGAATGAATCAACTCCGACACCTTTACCTTTTCCGTTAAGATTCCTAATCCGTTGGTACGGTTAAATCGGGGACCGAAACGTCGGCGGTGAGCAACTGCTCGGCACGTGTAGCATCATCGCTCTCCACTGAAAGAACGATGGCGTCACAGTTTGACCCGAAACTAACAGCTGCTCAATTCGGGTGCAAGTCGTGCCATTGGAGACGTACTGTTGTTACGCATCCAGCACTTTGAACTGAAGAAGCGAAACGGCAGTAGAAGGGATAACAGCCATCCGTATTAGCCCTCTATTCCTTTAAAAGCGAAAGGTTAAACACTGATCTGTCCCCGATGAACTGTGTAGATTTCAAATCGTAGAAGTATGATGGATGCGTATTTGGCCTATGCAATGACTTTCGGGGCCAATCGCAATGCCATGCCAGTGCCGTTACCTTCCCAGACAAGACTGGAACCAATTTTTCACACCCCGGAGGGCTGGAACGCTTTGTTAGCACGGGCGAGGATCGATCCCGACTGTGCTGGTTTAAATAGCGCCTCTTGCCACTGCACCAGGGCGCATTAATCTTTATCCCTTTAGAAACATTAAGCCCACAACACTGAACCATAGTACACACATGATCAACATCATATCAGCATTCGTGTAACATTTTCCTCCCGTTCAAAACAGCACTCTACGATAGACTGTAACAGGTCTGCCAGGCAGCCTTCAAATGATTGAATGCAGCGCCAACAAAAACTTATCCTTTGGGAATATTCTCGATTCCAAAGTTCTTTGTTCTCTAAAATTTGTTAACGATTTGAACAGTTTTCATTTTGTCTTACCGAGGTTCTTGAGTGACTCACCGACGAAACACTGTGCATACACGAAGCATCTTGAACTTTTAACTACAACTACGGTATTCTCTTTGGTGATGAGACAGAAGAAGCTAGTGAATTGAAAACACTCCAGTGTTCACAGAATTGTTTTTCATCGTGTTTCGGTGTATGTATCTCGAAGTTCTTTCTCCTTCAAGACTCGACGTAGGCAGTCGTTTCCCGATTTTTTTATACACGTATTGAAGTTGTTTGGAAGAAACTTGATTACGAGCTTCAATATCCTTTAGCGAACAAGCACTAATCAGTAGCACAGAGGATCTATCCAAATCTGATGTTCCTGTTCAACAGTTCACGCGATTCCGGCACAGGGCTACTTCGATTCCGGTATCGACGGAAATATCAAAAACGAATTTTGCCTACGGGCATTTTGAGTAGTAAATTCGGATTCTACGCGTAACCTTTTGCTCGAGGTGTACAGTGAGAAACTACAGCAGGAGGTGAAATTGAAAACAATCATAAACAAAACGTATGAAGTTTGAATTCCACCACTCGAAAAATGATTTTTATTCTTTAGTGGAATCTTTTGCGGCAACATTAGTCATAATAAATCTTGGAAAGTGATTTCTTGCAGGTGTCAGTGTGACTCAAAATATTTTAGTGTCGGTAACCCGCCAAACTTCAAAGCCTCTGGAAATCCTTCGAGTGTAATTATCGTGTCCAACGCTAAGTGTGTGCGGCTACGTAAGTACCATCAGCTTTAAACACCGTAAACAAGGTCAGGGAACTTATAATGCCAAAGGAACACTATTGCTCAATTCCGTGTGGTGGGAAAGGTCAACGAGAAGTGGGCGAAAGATCAACCCACTCAGCTGTAGGATTCTTCAAAAAACCTCCCTTCTTATTCGAATTCTTTGAAGGGATTCTTTGGAAAACTTGCGATATTTCACGGCAAATTCATAGTTTAGATCCTGCTTCTATGCTGACAACTTTAACGAAGATTTCAAGTGAATCTCCGATAAAAATATTCCAGAAAACAAGTTTTGAAAAAATACTGTGTAAAAGGTAAACACACGAAATTAAATTGAATTGATGAATGAAATTAGTGTGCTCATGTACAGTAGCGGTCAAAAAGATATGTCACTTTTCATTTTCATTCAAAAATAGCTCAAATCGAAAAGAACCTGATACCAATTGATAGCTCTGAGTACTCTATTTAAAAATATGTTGAAACATACCGCTTTTACTATTTCTCTGTTTTTTAAAAATATTTTTTAGTGATTTTCATATGCTATTTTGAACAAAAATATCTCAAAAATCGCTGGGTATGGGATCAGTCTGAGATGATGTTCTGATAGAGAATGATCTATTTATTATAATGTGCTACAAACATTTGATTCAAATCGCCTCTAAAATATAGATTTTTTTTTGAGCAAACTTTTTGGGGTTCAAAAACCGGCCAAATTTTAGGACCATGTTTTAAACAAAACTCTATATCTTCCTAACTTTTGAAAAAATTAGACCAAATTTGAAATTGTTGTAGAGGATGATATTCTCTTTAGAGAAGTTGCAGTTATTTCAGAACTGGTTCTTTATTTTGGGAGAAAATTCCTTTTAAAGCTGAGATTGCGTAAATTGTTGCATCTAAAAAAGTTTAAGGGAACCGACTCAATTTTTTCCAGGTTAATAGTAGATTTGTAGTTCTTTCAACATCGCACGTAAGCTAGAATAAATCAGAGTTTCAATAAAAAATATACCGCTTTGACTGACACACGCTGTTGGCGCCGTCACTACCAGTACAGTGCACGGCGCGGGCAACGGCGCGCACACAACCGTTGATATTTCAATTTTCTACAAATTCTTTGTTAACTAAGATTTCCTAATATTTCCATATGCACATACAACCAACAAAAAATAAAAAAGAAAAAGGATACAATACAATTCAACGGCATACAATATTATATTAAAATCAATGTTATATCCCTCCTGAACTATACTGCACTATACTGGTAGTGGCGGCGCCTACAGCGTGTGTCAGTCAAAGCGGTATATTTTAATTAAAACTCTGATTTATTCTAACTTACGTGCGATTTTGAAAAAACTACAAATCTACTATTAACCTGGAAAAAAATTGAGTCGGTTCCCTTAAACTTCTTTAGATACAGCAATTTACGCAATCTCATCTTTAAAAGGAATTTTCTCCCAAAATAAAGGACCAGTTCTGAAATAACTGCAACTTCCCTAAAGAGAATATCATCCTCTACAACAATTTCAAATTTGGTCTAATTTTTTCAAAAGTTAGGAAGATATAGAATTTTGTTCAAAACATGGTCCTAAAATTTGGCCGGTTTTTGAACCCCAAAAAGTTTGCTCAAAAAAATCTATATTTTAGAGGCGATTTGAATCAAATGTTTGTAGCACATTATAATAACTAGATCATTCTCTATCAGAACATCATCTCAGACTGATCCCATACCCAGCGATTTTTGAGATATTTTTGTTCAAAATAGCATATGAAAATCACTAAAAAATATTTTTAAAAAACAGAGAATTAGTAAAAGCGGTATGTTTCAACATATTTCTAAATAGAGTACTCAGAACTATCAATTGGTATCAGGTTCTTTTCGATTTGAGCTATTTTTGAATCAAAATGAAAAGTGACATATCTTTTTGACCGCTACTGTATGTATATGTTAATGGCTAGCGCTTCACATTTGATTGTAAATCGAAGAGCCTGAAATCAGTCGGACTGCAGCTATATAGAGGATTCAAGTTTAGGGGTAGATGAACATGTCAGAAATCAGGAAAGAGGATAGATAATACGCGGAGGTATGGCTTCTGGAAATAATGGGTAATGAGAGAGTATGAAGGAGTAAAAAGATTGAATATTCAAAGAATAGAATAGGTAAGCGGAGAAGTGTCCTAGATAACCATGAGGTTCAAGGAGTTGTGAGTTGTGGAATATTGTTGTTCTTTAAAATTCATTACTCAAAAATTAAGCGAAAGCAAAGGCAGCGGTAAGTCCCACCCCGATGAGTAGCAAGAACAACGGTATGATGCGCTATACATAATGATAATTAGAATTAAAGTAAACGTCCTGTTTCGTGGATGAAATGAAGGTAAATATGAAAATGTAAAATAGAAGATGACAAAAGTTATGTTGGACGGTGCTCTTGAGACCTTCTCTGAACTCAAGGTGCTACGCAAAAGAAAAACGAACACTATGAGCACATCGTGAAAATTCGCTTTATTTTGGAACTGATGATTTTCTCAATATTCCCACTGTATAGAGTTACTTTTATCTATAAGAAACAACCCTTCAACACTGTGGTTTATTGATTTTACCTTGCCATCCTGGTTCGGGGCACCTTTACCACCTTGCCATGTCTCAAAGAATTTTGGAAGGAATGCTCCTTTCGGAACCGCATAATTAACCCTGCGCTGTGGAGACATAAATAGTTTGGTGCAGTGGTGAGATGCGAGACCAACACGGTCAATGGATCGATCCTCAAACAGGCTAACCGAACCCTCCAATCTTCCGGAGTCGGGTGAATTGGCATCAGACTTGTCTTGTAAGGTGAAAAAACTGACTTGTGGAGCTATTGCCCCCGCACTCGCAAGATTTGTGTAGGCAAAATATGCATTCACCATCTCAATGATTCTGAACGGTTGACGAGTACACTGGCGCGTCCTTAGAGGACAATCGAACACATTATTTTTCCCGTACCGTTACCTTGCTTATAAGTTTCAAAGTGTTCTTGATGATTCGCAGTTAATGATGTGGGTACATGAGTGTAAAAAGCTCTTCATAATTATTATATCCGCAATAAAACAACTCGTAACAAACGTGGCAACAAAACTCGACAGACTCGTGCACACGGATGTAGCAGTAGCGAAACACTGTAATCTCGTCCGTACTGTATCAAATCTGAGATCATTCAGAGAAGTTTCAGTTCGACGACGAAGACACACTCGAGCTCGCCGTTAGACTGGTGAGTATTTGAGGGATTTCTCGCCGTCATTTCTCGATCTTTGCCACCGCAGCACAGAGTACAGCAGCGCCACCAGACTCAGTCCCATTGCTAGCTTCTGAAAGAGAACTTGGTTTATTTTTTATTTACTTCGGCTTTTATTTTTTATTTTCTTTATTTACTGTTATTTTTTTATTTACTTCTATTTACTAATGACAGGTAAAACGCGGGAAGAAACAAAAAAAACAACAGATAACCGGTTGTAGATTAGAAATGAGCGACAAACAAACAAAGATGTGCTGCTGCTAGCCACCCAGCAGTTCCCACAAACTTTCAGTTTGTATGCAATGCAGGAGATTAAATAGCCAGAAGGATGTGAATAGTTTGATATTTATGTAGATATATCCGGCGTCTCCTCCATCAACTGATGGTGCTACAGTTCACTTCCGGTTGTCCTTTTTTTAGAATTTTAAGAGACTTTTCACCCATCGTCACTTCTACCCTACATATCTATGATGACAACTTTGACGAAGTACTCTGGTGAATTTTTGGGGGAAAATACTCTCTCTACTCAACAACACAGCCGAAAGAACCTACCAGTGTGTTCGACCTCATGAATCTAGGGCTTCTCAGAAGATTCCACAGGGTGTTGACCTCTGAAACAAATTCAAGTCCAGCTGATAACAAAGTTTTCCTGGTGAAGTGCAAACTCACCTTTCAATGCTTTGTCGCAAAGTCTCGTCACTACCTGACGACAAGAAGCGCTGTCATCCATAGAAGCGGTGTCTTGAAGACATCCCACAAGAGACTCTACACAGTCTATCGGCGAAGCTTCACACAGATTGTACTGAAGGGCGCAAGAGGATGTCGTGGCTGAAGAAACTTTTGTTTATCAGATTTTCTAAGGTAGTTAGTATGAAGTGACATGATGGTGACGTGAAGCCTGAAACGGACTAATTGTTGTTGGTTCATGAGAGAAAATTCTTTCAAGGAAACGCATTTGACTGTCTAGCTCACTTTAACAAAGTATGGCATTTGACCCGTTCTTAAGAGCAAGCTTTGACGTAAACCGTAGAGCTCTCCCATTACGACGGAGGATTCAAGACTTAGGTGAGCCGGTTGATTGGTAGGTCGTTAGTTTGCACGAACATTTCCTTCAAGAAGCTTCTTCCTCCAAATCTTCGAAGTTTTTCTTCTAAAACTGTTGCTAATAAACTATATGCCAGCGCACACTCTGTGTTAGTTGGTTGTGCTTCTGTTTTCCCTTCGTGTCTTTGTTTGGACAACATAAATAAAACCCAATTAATAGACATCGTACCGCTGGTGTTGGGACATTCCTTGTAAATGTCGTTGTAGAGTTCGTGGAGAGATTCGCTGCTCAATTTATGCTTGATGAGATCAAGAGGTTCTGTAAAATGGTACTAACTGTTGTTGGACAATTACGAAAAGCAAGCAGTACCTGTGTAATTGATGCTATTGTAATAGGCACCAAATCCAAAAAGTTGGACAAGCGAACAACTAGCTTCCAGAATATCAAGACAGTCAGGTCTTGCCAATGCTGCTTGCTGAAAAAAAAACACGCTATTTCACTCCACTCTGGTCCATCCATTTTGTTTCAAACTATTACGATACCGCTGTTCAGTACAGAAACCCCTCTGCTCGAAGTTGTACCTGTGTCGGCTTGTGTTTATCCAAAAATTGAGTTTAAATATGAAACCTGATAAAATTTTCCAAAATTCAGAATTAAACCATCAAACTTATCAAAAGAATCAGAATACCACCCGGTTTTGCTTGCCTTTCTCCGTTTGTGTTCAATGATATGGGTGCGCGTGGTATAGTGGCAAGAGGCGCTACTGACGTCCGGACGGTTGAGTGATCGATCCTCACTCAGGCTAACTGAGCCTTCCATCCCTCCGAGGTCAAGCAAAAAGATACCAGACTTGTCTGGGAACGTAAAAGCACTGATTTGACATAGCGGTTGGCTCCTCAAGTCACTGTATGTGCCAAATACGCATTCACATTTTCAATTGAACACAAATGGTGCGGCGTTTTCCTAAGGGCTGACCAATGCCGGCATCTTTACTTTTACCTGGACGTAGAGAAAAAGACGAGAAACTACCGTTTGGTAAGAAGAATTTAGCTTCATGATATTTTCCCAAATCATGACTGACAAAGTTTCCGTTTAAGAAAATCTATGTGATTCGGGATCACCCTGCTCGGCTTATCCGTCGACGAGCATGAGCTCTACCTACATCTTCCGGTGCTCCCTTTTTCGTGTCAACTTCACAAAACACCAAAACAGAGCAGTAGCGACACCATTTCATCACGGTGACGTAAAGCAAAGTTAAAAAACACTAAAGGAGAATGTCTCACCCGATTGCATTCACAAAACTTCTCGTCACATTCTTCTTGGCCCAACTGATGTGTGTAACAAACGTCATGAACAACACAGCAGTGATTCACCGCTACTGCAATATAGAAGTAGTAATTTAATGAGTGAGTTACAACAATATCTGCGGTTAAGGAAAGCATACATATCCACATTACAAAAATACTAACATTTGTCTATGAAATTTCGGGTAAGGATCACCCATAGCCTGGATGTGGATAACCAGGATGATCAGTATCACTGATTTTGTTGCAGTCTCGTCTACTATTATTATTATATTTTTGCAGTCTGATGAGGAATTGAATGGTCAGTTTCCGAATTTCAGCAAAAAATCACTCATACCATCAGAAGGGGCTGCCTGATTCGGATAATCGATAATCACGGTTAACGACAATGGGACCTCTGTGTTGTTTCAAAGACACCCGAAGACTACGATATCATCAGAACGCCAGAATCTAAATCACTCCCCCAAATTACCGCCGTAGGCGAAGCTTCAGCGGAAAGCACTTTCCACCAGGTGACAGTGTAATGGTAACTTTCAATTGATGCAGATGAATGGAATGGTATGCGAGAAGCGACTCACCCCTACAAACCTCATTCTAATGTGCAGAAAGCAATACCACGTTCCTCGAAAAAAAAACCCCAATTAGTGGGTATGAATGCGGATAGTTCACAAATAACGACAACTCCATTCTGCATAGTTTCTCTCGAATTTGTCCTCAGTAGCATTCAGTCCACAATAATTTGAAATTCGAAAGTATAATTAAAGAAGCCTCCATAACCTATTTTCGAAAATCTCAATTCGAAGTTGTGAAAAACACAATTCGTCTGCGGTATCTGGTAGTTTTGAAAGATTCAGAGCACGTATGATAGCGAAAGTGTCGCAAAAAAAAGTCGAAGTTTCAGAATCGAGCTTCTGTTCACAAGATTAGAAATTTGTGAACAGAAATTTAGTGAAGGTCCAGCGGAGCTTTTGTTTCCAGTGGCGAGAGATGAAAGACTCCGTTCACAAGTATTTGTTAGTTTGAATTAATCTGAATGAAATAATTTTGTCCCTTTTAGGGCCTCTTAATGAGAAACTGTTTATGTCTGTTCAGTGTCTCGATTCGCTGTTGGTGCGTTAATGCGAATCAGTCCAATTAACCATGACACTAGGGTGGGGTGGTGATCCCGGGAATAGAATGTTGGTAGCATTATTGAATAGGAAAGAGCGTAGAAATTTCGAAACAAGAACATATTTCCAGAAACGCAAAGGTGGTTAGAAGACCCTCTGCCTTTGGAACAAATCTTTCTTCGAAGTGAAGCCCCGGTTGAAAGGTAACTTTATTTTCTTTATTCCTTTGCTGCTTTCCTCCTTCTTTTTCATTTTTCAAGCACAATTCCAACGTAAGCGGTGTGAAGCTGTTACTGTAGTGGGAGAATATGAAACAAAAAAAAAAGAAGTGGAAAGAAGGTGACTGTCAAAGTTTTTCCTGAGGCACTGATACATCCATCGTCGGCAGATGAGTAGATATTTGTTACGTGGGGGAAAATCGCAACCGCAAACCCGTGGTATCGAGCGGGTATGCTGCCGACGGTGTTCCGGAGACCGCTTACCCGTTGACGAGTGTGGCCCCTAGTGTTTACTTCTTTCTCCTCAACCACATCCCCTCATAGCTTCCGTAGAGCCCATTATTTTCTCTATGACGTTCCTTACTTAACTTTTTTTATTACCATAATTTTGGAAGGTACGTCTATGTTTTCACAGTAAAAGCAGATTTCGAAGTGATTATGCTAGGTTCATCACAAATCTACGACAGAATTCGTATGACGGTATACCGTGACGGTGCTCCAGATGGGCACGAGAGCTAGGATCAATCTATCAAACAAGAATAAATGTCATTTCTTGATGAAATTATTACAGGAACATAAGGTGCACACAATCAATCGAGTGTGAGATGTGGGAGGGTAAACCGCCTGATTTCTAACTTTTCTTCCTTTTCTTCTTTTGCTTTTCGTTACTGTGTTTATTACGAAAATATTTCCGAAAAATTCAACTGACATATGATCTGCTCGCAGTGCTCCGTGATGCTTTCGTAGGACATCCGTCGAGTGAACTCGCTGCTCCCGCAATGCCAATCCTCAAATTGTACCCGTCCATAGGCTGAACCTATCACCGTCCACACATAAATGATTAGACGGATTTGATACCCAATGTTGAAGAGCATCCGTTGCTGAAATGAAATCGGACTCAGAGTGCAAATCTTGGCGAATATAACTATGAGACCAGAGTGAGAATACGAAGAACAATAGGACAATGAAGATTAAGATTCGCCAAGCAACAGGTTGTCCAGCACGACGGACCATCTAAACGTCGCAACTACTTGCTTTTACATGCTTTTTCTCGGGAGCACCTGTTGATCCTATCGCTAGTATAAAGGCTCATCATTGTGACGAGGATATATTGCTCTCCTCCTAGTGTATTACTTTTTTTTGTTCACAAAATAAGTGTTCCAATTGATATTAAGTCAAAAGGCTACCGAGACAGCTTGCCATATCAGTGTTGGGGTCAAAACTCAAACCGCTGTCTAACGTATGTCACAACGGTGGTTCAAGAAGTTCAGCAGTAATGATGAGAACCTTGAAGAGGAGTAGGACCGCGGCAGCTTAGGTGGGATGGAAGAAGATCATTTGAAAATTGTGAATGGAATCGATATTGTTAAACTTCACGAGGAGTTGCCACTGAGATGGATTCTGTCCCTACGGCTTACGACTTTCCCCTTTTCTCTAGCGCTGGATTTGCGTAGCACGTGTCAGAGCCAAATTTCCACCAAAAGGTTTGGTGGTCCACACTTCTAGAGCCTCACGAAAAGACGAAGTACTCTCGTCGTCATTGTGTTCCAGAAACATCGTTGAACACCAGTGTGACTTTTTTTTGAAAAAAAGAGAATTTGCAAAAATATCATGGATCTATGTGTCTTCAAGTGAAGCTCTCAAAACTGTCGATCGGATTCGGATTGCTTCCGGTTTGAGCCAATTATGCCCAAAAATGCAGGGTGACGTATCTTTTTGAGCACTACTGTATGTGCCCGATGTTGTTAAACGTGGTGGGGCGCATTTCCGCAGCGGTATCGTCCCGTTGCATTTTCAATGGCCACCCTTCCAAAGGTGAACGATGAAGGAAGCTGATCAATGTCGACCGCTCCACTTTTAGTTTACTTTACATATGGCGTAATACAACAGAAATTCACGGCTCCCTTTGTCCAAATCGTTGAATTGAAACAGCGAAAGCAGCTGCTGGAGGAACACAACAGCCACCGGTCAAAAGAGTTTGTTGTTCTCTAACGAGCTGCCAGTGAATCAATCCTCATAACTGCAGGCAGACGAGAAGATGAGGGAAGGGGATGAAGCGCTACCTGAATATAAAAGGCTTAAAGGCCGATTTATCGAGACCGAGGAGGGTACAATTTCAACGGTGAAAAATTGTTCTTTTCAGTGTTTCCACGTGGGCATGTACCCACGTGAGATAATCGAATAACTAAATAATTGGGTAGTGGATGAATGCCGGGTGTTTTTCCACGCGGGGACGGACCCACGTGGAGGTGCATACGGTAAACAAAATTCATTTGAAGTTCAGCCAACAACTACAACACTGAAAATAGTCGCGTCCATGTTTTACACTACATAATTACTTGACGATTTGCTAGGAACGCCTTGAGGCACTATACCATTGACATAATTAAGCCGCCGACTATGACTTCATGGTGGTGCTCGTGGTGTAGTGGTAGGAGCCGCTTTCACCCACACGGCCGAGCGATCGATGCTCGATGGGGCGAACCAAGCCTTAAATACCTTCGGGGTCGGGTAAATTGGTGCCAAACATGTCTAGAAGGTGAAAACGCTGAAGTGGTGAAGCGGCTGGTTCATGCAATTCATTGCATTGGCCAACTACGTATCCATCATGTCCCTACGATTTGAATGGAGTAGGAATGCGAGACGCGTTCTTAGGAAACTGATCAGCGTCGACCCCTTAACCCTTGCCTTAAATTTTATTATGCTATTGAACACTGCTCTCAATATCACGACTCAAATTTCATATCTTTCATTCCGAACACTTACAGTTCGCTGGAACGCAAGAATGACATTGTTTAAATGTCGGAATGAGCACCCTGTACAATGGTGTCGCCGCAACACTATTACAAAAGTTTCTGGCCTATCATGTGATTTCTACAAAATTTATTCTAACAACAAAACAAATCACTTTGATCAATCAACGATTCACCATTGTGGCCACAATCTGTCTCCAACGATTGGGCAGAGAATTTTGCATCCTCCCAGAAAGAGGCTGGCTTGCTGTCGATCCATTCGTTGACTGCTCTTTGAAGATCCTGACGTTTATCGCTTGTTCTTTAGGCTTCTGAATGCTGCATAGTCACAAAATGTCTGGCGAATACGCAGGATGGGCGACCACTTCGATGGATTCCTTTTTCATCGCTTCCTAATGGTGTCGTTGTCCATCAAGACACGAAGCGCTTCTAGCTTCATTTCCAGCATGTCCTCAACAAACAGGTCTGCGTCCATAGTTTGTCCATCTGGTAGAAGTGTGTAGTGCACGACTCCGCGAGTTGTGAACCAAAATGAAATCATAATCTTCTTTCCATGTGGGGGTGGCTTCGGAATTCGTTCTGGCCTCACGTGCTTTGGAAGCCAGTGTAACACCCGTGTGGTGTTATCATACATGCACCACTTCTCATCCTGTGCTACAACCGTGTTTAACCACGAAGTCGTTCTTGAGCGGTTGAGATTATTCTGACAGGTGACCACTCGTTGTCGCTTCTGAGAGGGAGTCAGTGCATGAGGGATCCATCCCGGCAAAATTCCTCTTCTTCCGCTTCGCTTCAGATAGCGATGAACAGTGCTACGTGGAGTGCTGGTAACCGCCGATAACATCCGTACGCTCCTAGCGGGTTGCCTTCTAACTGCTGCAAGCACGGCACGTTCGTTTGGTCCGATCGGTCTTCCAGTACGCTTGTTGTCGGCAATGTTGAAAATTCCTTTACGGAAACGTGCGAACCAAGTTTTGCATGTTGATTTGCAACAGGCATCTGGACCTAACAAATCAACGATAGCTTTGTGAGCAGCATACGCAGAGAGTCCAGAACGGAAGTAGTGAAGAAGAATATCTCTGTACGTAGATTTTTGCTTCATGTTTGAGAAGCTGCCTTCGTGCAAACAGTACACTATAAGAGCGAATCGATATCCTGCTGAGAAGCGTTATTGATCTACCATGTTGGGCCACGAGAACATCTCGTTTTGATCTGGTGTAAACAAGTTATAATACGTTGAACATACA
This sequence comes from Nippostrongylus brasiliensis, assembly GCA_030553155.1. NCBI lineage: Eukaryota > Metazoa > Nematoda > Chromadorea > Rhabditida > Heligmosomidae > Nippostrongylus > Nippostrongylus brasiliensis. The sequence goes on from CP130736.1 coordinate 17,068,270, forward strand.
TGGATCAAATAGGCCAGAAACTTATGGGACACCCTAATATAAGCATCGGTGACTCCAACGTAACTCGTGAGAAATACCGTTTAGGAGGAATTCGTAGTGGAGGTAGAGAACCTGTTGCGAAGCGCAAAAAGTTCACCAGAGGAAATTCCAGTTTTATTAGTGCTATTCGGTTATTACTGAGTATACTAGAATACAATGTTGTAGTAAAACTGCTAGAATCATTGCGAAAAATTTTGGGAGGGCTTGGGCTTATCGTGGGTACCGTGCTTGAGAAGGGTGGCAGGAGAGCACAAATGGTTCAGGCTATCAAAGGAATCAAACAAATTTCTACGAGCAGCAGTTCATTACGCAACCGACATAAAAACAAGAGAAGAACACTAGGGGCACAAATGAATCGTCAATTCGAGAAAGTTGTGGGCCGACTTGTGGTGTGCCATGTTCCTCGACGTAAGACTGATAACGTCTGAGCTGAGAATCGACGTGAAGCTAAAGCATGACAGATTTCCTACGTCAAGAAGAGATCATCTCGGCGTCCACTTGGAAATACGAAAAAACACTGAGATATAAGCTAAACGATGGATGTTCAAGCTGTTGATGTCTCTTTCTACTTCGACATTTCTTTTTCATTTCTCCTTATGAGAGCTAAAATGGATAAGGCTTTTAGTCGACGAACCCGGTAAGTCATTAAACTCGAGCGGTGTTCAGACCATTGAGGACAATAGGTAGTTCGATACGTTGGCCGTTAAATATAAACCTCGTCTGTCAAGTTCGTCAAACAAAAGAGCATCTTGAAATCACTACCATCGTTGCCTTGGTTAGGAATAAGAGATCTGGGAGACTATAGAGACAACAATATTCCCTGCTTCAAACGCGGAGCCAATCTGATATGAGAATAAATTTGAACAGCCGAAATGAGGGATGGATTCAATCTCTCGTTCCTCAAAATGCACCGCTGAGTAGAATGGGATGAAGTGGGAAGGATCTACGTATTGTATGTAGGATACTGCATTGAAGAGGGATCGAAGAAATAGTCGCGAGAGTAATAATATCGGCTCTCTTCAAGTGAACATCTACACAGAACGACGAGGGATTTGTTGTTCAGATGGGACACAAAGTGTGTTCTGCGTATTCCCTTATTTATTGCCCGGCAAATATTGCAAGATTCCATGAACTGCATTGTATTAGGATCGCCGCCCAAACAGTACTAGAATACTTCTGGTGTTCTGAAGGTAAAAACTTTGCTACAAAAGTGGACTGAAGGAGAGGAGTTGGTTTTGCAGAGTTGGTATTGCAGACGTCTATAAAGCGGACGACTACTATCACGTGGTGACTAAAAGAAACAAAAGCCGACAGTCACGGTTCATAGCAAGTGCAGATTCAAAATGCAGAAGAAGAAAAAAAGAGAAAAAAAGAAAAAAGGTCCAAGAAGAGGTGGACTGGGAAGATAAGGTGCTCAACCTGTCGCAACAAATTTCGTTCGACCTTTAGAGTTTTACGTGAAAAGAGCCACCCTCCGCGCTCTAGGGAGAACGATGGACGGAGATGTCTAATTTGTTCTTTTCTTGGAAACGCTATGACCATCACAGATGAAAGGAAGAAGAACCATGTTTTATTTTATTCTATGCAAACTCACTTTTAACGTAGATTCATCGGATGTCTTTTTTATCGTTTTACGGCACTATTCCACTTGTTGGACACCAGTCATAAAAATTTTTTTCTTCGTCAGATTTCGCCCAAATTTGGTACCGGGGGGTAATCTGGGGCGCTGATCACGAATCTGGTGTCCATTTTCCACCATGGTGGTCGGGGACCACCCACGACGCTACTTGGGTGGTCCAGTTAAGATCACCGATTTCGCTGAAACTTTGCATGGGGGGGGGGGGGTTATTTGGGGTCCTGAACACGACGGTGCAGTCCGTTTTCCAGATGGCGGCCGAATACGGTAGTTATAGGTGAGCCTCACCTGGTAGGATCGGTAGGTACTCACCTACAGCTACCGTATTCGGCCGCCATCTGGAAAACGGACTGCACCATCGTGTTCAGGACACCAGAGAACCCCCATAGACAAAGTTTCAGCAGAATCGGTGGTCCTAACCGGACCGCCCAACTTTTCGATATGGGTGGTCTCCGACCATCAGGTGAAAATCGGAGTGCACCATCGTGCTCAGGACCCCAAATAACCTCTGTAGACGATGTTTGAGCGAAATCGGTGACCCCATCTGGACCACCCATGTAGCGAGTTGGGTGGTCCGAGACCACTCACGTGAAAAACGGACAGCAGATTCGTGATCGCGCCCCCGATTACCTCCATGAGCAAAGTTTCGGCGAAATCTGACGAAGGAAGAAAATTTTATGACTGGTGTCCAACAAGTGGAATAGTGCCCGTTTTACAGTCCTGAGAACTGCATAGAAATTTTAAGTTAGTAGAAAAAACAATCAAACAAATATACGCTTGTGGTCGAAAAGCTTCTTATGCGAGGACTTTTCGACCTCGGCAACTATAACTGGCTAAGAAAACCTAGTCACTGGAAACATTTAAAAAGAAAGACGGAAGCTAACGCTTGTTCGATAGCAACAGTCAGCGAACGATCTCTGTTTGCTCGGCGTTGTCGGATATCAGCGCGATTCTTAGCTTTGAGTCAGCGTAGAAAGTTCGTGCGTAAGCACCCACTAGGGTTTGGTCTATATTTATCTACAGCACAGTATAGCGATTCCAGAGATTTTCCTATATTGAAATGAAGGTGTTTTGGAGCTGAAGCCTGAGCGAAGTTTGCCAGAACCCACTGCGGATACCAAAGCTAGTTAGGATTTCCAAATTGGAATTTGGTGGCGATTGCATCAGCCAGAAGTCTCTCCTAAAGGTCTGTCAGTCAACAGATCTGGATGAGAAAGAAGAGGTGCGGAGAGTGTTTCTTCGCAGAATTAGTGCTGTGTGGAAGGCCAAGGTCAGAAACACGGTAATAACCAATGCGAGATCGTCCGCGAGCTTCTTTTTCCTCTTCATCTTTTTACTCATGTCTCGATTCCCATCAATATTCAAGGTCGTGTTCAAAACGGCCAGCCAAACGTTGAACGGTGAGAAAGGAGGCACGAAAAGTGTAGAAATCAGAAAAAGCACTAGAAGTGACGTCACAGCAAGAGGAGAATGAAACGTTTTTCTCGCCTTGGGTTAACCACTTTTCACTAAGAAACTCTGACGCTAGAATGCGCCATTTCTAAGAAATTGTTCAGAGATTTTGTCTTTTGGCTCATGCCTTATTGTTAGCTTGAATAATCATATGTTGAAATCCGCTTCGTTCAGCTGGCCAACACTATATCGGATCCATTCTCCTTATTAGCTTAGTCGGTGCTTGAAAATCATGAAAACAGCTCGTTAGGAATGCCCTCACGGAGCGCATGCGCGTCGTAGTTCTCGTGCCGGTTTGGTTGAAGTATACCAAATTACAGATCTAATAGGATTCACAAAATACCGTGTTGGGATTATTAACAAAGATGCAGCTTTCTTGAGTATACGGTATTTTGCAAATCGCAACAAAACGAAGAGAAAAAGGACATAAAAGGCGCTGGGGTGAGGAACGTTAGGCAGGAATGCTAATACCCAACTCAGGGAGCGCCCAAGGTGACAGTACCTGCGGACCATTTGGTGAGTTCACCGAGTACAGGTGCACCGAAATGGCCACCGTAAACGATTTTGCTGCGGCGAGCTCTGGCGATGGTGGCCCGACCGACGAGAGGAGCCCGATGGTCGACAAGAAATGTTTTGAACGCCTTCGCCTGTATGAGCAGTGGTAGTTCTGATGTATTATGGTAATACTTTTTTCCTCTTTTGTCAATTTCGTTACTAATTTTGGTTGTATTGCACATCAATGTGGGTGTAAGGATAAATAAATAAATAATCAAAAATATTAATAAATAATAAATAATGAGTAAACAAATAAATTATGGGTCGTGTAAACGGTCTAAGGAGTCAAATGTACACGAGCCTTTTGTATGAGGGTCTCGCTCACTAAGTTGGCAATTAGCATTTCTACCTAACGTCTCCCTCCCCGGCGCTGGAAGTGAGAAAGAGAGCCTCAACACATCATTTTTACTAAAAGCAAAAACTCCAAGCAAAGTAATTTCTGTATATTCGTTGTACATTTTGTTTTTATAATTTCTTGTGATTTTCCTTCACCGTTCATTAAACAAGCTTCTCAAAATACCACTGTAACATTGTTAGTTCTACTCTAATCTTTCATCCATTCACATAAGTTAAGGTGCTCATGAACTCTTCACGATCTGTCGATTTTCTAGTGCCGCTGGAAAAATAGAAGCCACATCGCAAAATTCTGCAGAAGGAAATCCTATCGCAAGCATATCAGCACGAACACACAGTATTTATGGAATCCCATTGAAAGCAGATCTGCACAAACACAATATCGATGAAAAGTTCCAGGAAAACGAAAAATGCCACAGAGACTCACACTATCAGTGAAAATCTTGCCCGTGACTGTTCTGTAGTGTGATACAAGAGTCGTTTCCACTTAGGCGACACACAGTTCAACTTTAATGTTTTCAGATAGATAAGATAAGCACTAAACACCGGTTTGAGGGGGCATATCACACTTTTCTCGGTTTTCTTATACCAGGACTGTACAACTGCTATTGTTTGTAGCACTCTGTCGAATAAAAATTCAGAGATGAAACAGTAGTTGACGGACCTGATAACTGTATTGTCCTAAACTATAGGTTATTTCCGTATTGCAAGTGACGCATGGGTCTGAAACATTTGGAAAACCTCCCTAAATGTAAGCAATTCTCATGGTGTTGCTGAAGCAGAATCCTCCTCAGCTGTGATTTTGAACTGTTTGAGAATTGATCTTTGTATCTGGTAGACCGCTGTCTTGCTCAAAAGCCATAATTCGGTGTGGTGTTACTTCAAATTTTTTGTTCTATTATTGCATTTTTTTCGAACAAAAATTGAAAAATTTTTAGAACAGCTATTCTCTAATTCTTCCCAGTTGATCCAGCTTCTCCTGCAATATCGTAGCTATAGCTTTCCTCTAGTCCCCTGCGAGCTAGAGTTTCCCTCTGTTCATCCCACAAATATCTTCTTCCCGAGAATGTTGACGGGATGGTGGCACTATGATAGCAGTATGCTAACATCACCCAAAGGAAGACTCATTTGTTCGTGATCAAATCAGTCTTGAAACTTCACGATGACAAGAGAGAGTTCCAGTATAAACACGAGACTAGATCTTCCAGTTGTTCTTACGAGACATTCGACTTTTTTCTTAAGGAACCTTCAATACTATATTTCCTTAATTAGTATCGAAATCGAGTCACTCAGATGTAGATTGCAAGCGGACTTTTGGAATGAAAAGACGAAAACTTCTTGAGGTACTTTAAATGAGACGCGGCTGGGTTTTAAATGCGCTGCACGTGGGAGGTGTAGGTGGAGAAGAATCGAATCACGCCACCTCCACGTCGCTAATTCACATTAAGGTCTTCGATGTCGTCGAGCGACGTTTTATAGCGCCATAGGCACCTCTTTGCGCCCAAACGCCATTCCAACCGAGGTCATCTGGTCAGCGATGCATTCTTCGTCTCCGGCTAACCGATCATAATGCGACAACGAAACTATAATCCACCAAGATTAAGTTTGAAGGAGCGACAGACTGCAGAAGCAATTTAAATGGTGTCATATCTACCGCCCAATAACTTTCGAAACCGCTCTCGATTCTCGAGGCAAGGGGACGAGTCAGGCACCATTTAGATTGAAACAATTCACATACGAGTGAGATCTACAGTGCGTTTCAAAATTATGTAGTCACCCTTAATTCGATATTTTCACGTTTTGCATTTACTTTTATGAACTGATGTTAGTGGCATTAGATTCCTAGTAGGCGATATTAGCCAGGATGCTTTTGCCAGAAAAAAGCGCCGTCGCCAGCAAAAATGGGCAATTCTTGAATTTCTTCTTTGTTTCAAAATTATGTACCCTGCTCCTAATACTGGATCTCTGTGCATTCCTAATCAATCCTTCCATGCATTTTTAGCACGAATTTGTATAGATCGTTGCCAACAGGATCTGCTCGACATAATTAACCACTATGCCATTTCGTGGAGCAGTGTTATCTATTGAAGAACGAGCTCAGGTCTGAGCCCTCAAGAATGTCTGCTTTTCAAACAGCGCCATCGCTCGCCACCTCGGACGTTCGCATGAATGTATTGACAGTTTCTTAGAAATAGTGAGGATTATCCAAATATACATGCAGATGGTCGCCACCGCAGACTTTCGAGCCAGGATCATCGAAGGATCGCCCGTCTGGCAACGAACTCGACATTGAGTGTCAACCAAACTCGATCAGAAATGGGTCTCATCGCTTTGAGAACTGCGACTTGGCGCTCCTTACGGTGCAACCAGTATATCCAAAGAGAGGCCATCTTTCCATTTTGTCACATGTACAGCCTGGAATACCAGGGCGTCCTAGAGTCCAGCCTTCTGCCCTTCTTGAGAGGGAGGAGACGACAGACTCATGTTCTGCAGCGAGATAATGCTTCAGTGCATGTGTCAAGATCGACCGTAGACTTGCTCCAGCGCAACCACATCCGAGTACTGGATTGGCCGACATGTTCTTCTGACTGCAACCCGATGGAGAACCTGTGGGGCATCTTAGTCAGGCAGGTGTACGCGAATAACAGGCAGTTCAGTACCGTTGGAGAACTTAAGGACGCAATATTGGCTGCATGGAAACGTATTGGCGACGATGTGATCACGAATCTTGTAAATAGCATTTACAATAGGTTGTTCGATTTGATAAGAAACAACGGTGATCCAATTGATTATTAAAGCGTAAAAAATTGAATTTCTCATAAGTGGCTACACAATTTTGAAACAAAGAAAAAATTCAAACACCCTCTATTTTTGCTGGCGACGCAGCTTTTTTTCTGGCAAAAGCGTCCTGGCTATTTTCGCCTACTGGGAATCTAATGCCACTAACGCCAGTACATAAAGGTGTATGCAAAATGCGAAAATATCGAATTTAGGGTGGCTACATAATTTTGAAACGCACTGTATTAGCGGCAGGTCAGGGTTACTATTAGGTTGCTACAAATGTTCATACGGTTCATGGAAACTCGCGTCCTTTTTGGACCGAACTGTCGATGTTTCTGTGTGTACGTAAAGAACCGGTCAGAAAAATATGAGATACTATTAGGTTGTAAACCTTCCGATTGACTATTTTTTCATCGCTTAGTGAAACATCTGCATTTCTCTTTCAATAACGGTTCACCAGGGTGGCTAAAGCTCTTCTTAACTATTTATCGCCCATTCGATTTCGTTAGAATTCCTCTGAATTATGAAGCCTTAAACATAGGGCCCCAACTGCATGACTTCAACGAGCTTTGACAAGGGCGTTCTGCTGCAGTGATCCAATCCTTAAATTTTGCTGTATAATAGAGTAAGGTGCCCTGTATATTACTCCAGAACAGGTTGGTCTCAGGAAGTCAGGGAAGACTATGATGGGTTCGAGAATAAATCACTCCGTCAAGGACACCTAGCACTGCTTTGGATGGGCTAAAAGTAGCCACAGAAGTCGGACCACCAAGCACCACTCAATACTTTGTAGAAGAGTTCCAGTATGAATATACAATAGCTGCAAAGCATTCTAATATATTGGGAAAGGTACGACAGTGTGGCCGAAATGTTACCCACAATATGTCGTCCACATAGCTCAACGTAAGGGTCACTTCGCATACGAAATCTCGAATTTTCGAAAAGAACCTCAACCGATAAAATATTTTGGATGTGGTAGGTGAGAAGGTAATGAAATGCACTACTCATATCCGGTGACTCGAGTGACTTCGCTCCGGTATACAAGGAAAACCGACACCAAGTCTGAACTCCACCTCAAGAAGGGGATTCTTCGCGTTTTTTGGAGTTCTTCTGATATTATCGAATAAGAGCTTCTACCTGAAGATGAATTTGTGATTGACAATCTACTCTGTCAGCAATTGGATTGTATGGCTTACAAGCCAGAGGGTAAGCAAGGCTGATTACGTTACCCATCCACCCCGCCAAGGATGTCTTCAAAAAAATCGTATGGGAAAATTTTTTGGAGGATTGTTAGACTTCGGTACCCCATACAGCGTAATCTTCAGACATTGCTATCACAGAATAGCACCTCTTCCCATTCCTTCAGAAACACGCGGAAGAAAAAAATCTCAACAAGTAATGCCATCTCAAAACGGGAGTGTTGAACTTATTCGCCAATAAACCGGCAGGGTTCCACGCATATGGAGTAAAATAATAAAGGAAAATAAGGAAGGCAACACATTGCAGTCTAACAGAGCACCATACATATCTCAATTGGGTTCTGTTTCAAAGAAATAAATTTGAAAAACTAAGACGTGGCAAAAGTTCAACTGGAAGGTTTACAACCTAATATAAAATGCTAAAACCTGAAGTTCTGATCCAATTGATAGTTTTGATAACCTCACTCAAAAGTATCATGATAACATACCTTGACCAATTTCGAACCGAAATAGGGCATAAAAGATCGGCTAAACGATGTAAACGTCTTCTACTACAAATGGTAGGGTAGAAATGCAGATCAATAAAGCCACCGATTTTGAACCAGCACTTAATAGAAATTTGACTGACATATTCCATACATATCAAACAATACTACACAAAATATCAACATTTTTTACAATCAAAACGCGATCGGTTTGTTCTTCGGTAACAGTGGCAGTGGAAGAATTGGATATTCCTCAGGAAGGACTGGACGTATCGCAGTTAAACTCCACATAATATAAATTTGAGTTCTCTCTCAACATTGGTGTAAAAATCAGACAGTCGTGGTTGGGTAGTTTTACAGTCGCCCTGGAATTCCAGGAAAATTGTTTGACAGACATGTAGTGTTTGACAACAACAACAACGGTGTTGTGTAGTTGACCAGCAATTATCTAGCCCGCCGCATAGGTCATATAGGGTAGGCACGCGGGAACCTGGCCGCATAAAAGGGCCGCCGGGGCCCCTAGGTGGTCTTCAGTCGTTCTGCTGTGGTGCCCGTGCTGGTGGCTGTCTGGTGTGCGCCGTGCACATCGCCTCGTCCTTGTATCGCCGTTGGTGGACCGAAGTCCCGAGAACTTCGTGTCCCTTTACGAGCGAAGTGATTGGTATTTATTTATTATTGTAAATAAAGTATTATTTTACTCCTGTGCGAGTGCTGGGCTCCTGAAGGAAGGAAAAGGAGCGGGTCGAAGGCAAGAGGCCCAAGTGGTAGATTGTGTCCAAGGAAGGGGGACACAACAAACGGAAAAGTTTTATGCTAACCTCACAAAATTAGCAAGGATATAAAGCTGCAATATGGTCCCAGAAGTTGAACATTGCCTCATCCCGTCCTCCAAAGCGCTTTTTCCATAGGAACTTCCTAAGATAGTCGACGTACCTCCGGCTGTTAATCCCATATTTGCGTTTTGCTAACGCCTTAAATTTTTTGCCAGTGGCACTCGATGTTTTGTGTGTGCGCCGGAGTTTGGATCGTCAAAGTTCATCCGATGATTGACAGTCAGGTGAAGATAGTTGGCTAACGAGATTCCTGAACAAGGTCACAGCTGAGGGTAGGATGCCTGAGGCTTGGAGGGACAGCATCATCGTACCGATCTTCAAGCAGAAGGGCGATGCGATGGAATGCTCGAACTACAGGGGAATCAAGTTAATATCTCATACCATGAAGGTTTTTGAAAGGATGGTCGACAGCAGGATTAGGAAAACGGTTTCCATTTCACAGGAACAATTCGGTTTCATGCCGGTTAGATTTACTGTGGATGCGGTCTTCATTGCCAGGCAGGTAATGGAGAAATACCGAGAGAAGCGCAAAACCTGCTACTTGGCATTCCTTGACCTTTAGAAGGCGTACGACAGGCTACCTCGAGAAGTACTTTGGAGATCTTTGCCCTTGCGACAAGGACGACATGCCGTCCTCCAAAGCGCTTCATCCATAGGAACTCCCTAAGATAGTCGACGTACCTCCGGCTGTTAATCCCATATTTGCGTTTTGTTGATGCCTTAAATTTTTGCCAGTGGCACTCGATGTTTTGTGTGTGCGCCGGAGTTTGGGTCGACAAAGTTCATCCGATGATTGACAGTCAGGTGGAGATACCCTTGCAGCAAGGACGACATGCCATTGTAGGCCCGCCATGAATCGCTAATTATTGTGGTACCGGGTCGGATGTACTTCGTTATCAACTTCAGAAGCGTCCTTGCATCTCTTCTACGGACCAGAAACAGAAAGGAATTGCCACTACCACGTTCGTATCCACCGAATAGCCATTGGTGTCGTCGGGTCCAGGGTCCGCAGTTATGCCTTCGTTTCGTGACAAGCGTCTCGTCGACCTCCACAGTGATTCCAAAACCGTTCAGAACCGGACGGTTCCTTCGGAAAAACTTACAGCAAACGTCACGGAAACGTTGTTCCCAGTACGCCACGCTGCCGTGGCTTATTCCTAGCTCGTATTCGCCACTGAACCGATATCCTGAAGCCAGAAGTAGGACAGGGCGAAAATTTTCGCCTCCGTCAAAGTGGTTCTGTCGAAGAAGGAACCCTCCCTAATTCTGACAAGAGTGATGCCTCCACTTGGTCGATCGCGGCAAGTTCTTCTGAAGCACCTCCATTTGCTTGCCATATGACTGATCGTCATTGAGCAGTTACATTTCACATTTGCAGTTACCATGCTCCTTCACCATTCCCGGAAACCAGCTGTGTCCATTTCGAGCTTCTCGAAAACCTCCTTTAGCGTGAAATCGCGAAGCTCCATCTGACGTCGGTTGTGGTAGAGAGCGTTAAGAGCCATTGTATCCAGCAGTAGTGTCTTTTAGCTAGTACCGACTCTTGCCAATGGTCTACTTTCTTTTAGGCCCTGGATATCGCAAGACCTTGAGGCAACTTCCCGGACAAAGATCGACCGCAATAGACTGTTTTGACCTACTGTCTTCACATGCCAGGACCTACCTGTAACTACAGAATCCGGCGGCCAATCGAAAAACGAATCGCACCATCGTGTTCAGTGTTCCAAAAAACCCCTCCTCCCCCCCCCGCAAATTTAGCGAAAATTTTTTTCGATCTCTGGAGTCCAAAATTTGGAATAGTGCCGTTTTGAAAATTTTTCGTTATAGAAGGTAGAATTGCAAGGAGGAAAGTTCTACGATGTAAATGAATAGTTTATATAGAAACAGTCGGATCTCAGAAAACGCACAATATATTTTAGTGTCAGCGAGTGCAATAAGCAGAATTGCAACTCTTCAAATACCAACACTCAAGAACGTTTTCCCTCTAAAATGTTCCGACCACCGTGCTCTATCACTCGCCCTAACTTTTTTCTCATTCTCCCAATGTAATTCGAACAGATTTACTTTACTTTATTGAGACGTGGACATTCCGTTCCACGTAAAAACAAACACATCGGCCAACTGAAGAGAACAACTCAGAACACGATTCTCCTGAGCAAGAGGTACAACGAAATGGTAATAAAGAAAAAGGAATAACAAAAAACAGAAACAGCAAACTTAGCAATAGGATGAAAGGATGATGAACTAGAAGTTCGAAGGAAGCTAGAAGTTTGATGTAAAAGATTGTTGCAGTCGGTGGTCAAGAAACTTTTTAAAGCAATCCGTGGACATTTTTAGAGCCCCTTCCTTGATAAAGGGAAGAAACAACCGCAATGTTCTGTGGGAGAAGAAGTTTGCTCTGATCTGACTTTTCGCCACCGAGTCAGAGAGTCCTATACCGCCATTCCTGGTCCTTGATTAGGTGTAAAATGAAAGAAGTCGGCGAGGTCAACCTTCGCAATACCTTTGAGGATCTTAAATACCATAATGATGTCATTTATAGTCCTTCTCGTCTTAACTGACGACAACCCTGTTTGGTTTGGGGAGTTAGAGTCCTCCAGAATTTATTGGCAACCTTGAGGTCGTCCAGAGTTCTGATGGTCTTTCTCCTGAATCATGCTGCGTTTAAGTCTCAGGCAAATTGTTGAAAGCAGACAATGGGTTCACAATGAGATGGGCCTTCATGTTACCCCAAACAAGCTCGATTGGATTCAAATCAGGGCTCTCTGCAGGCCAAGGAAGACAAGTGACTCCTAGTTCTTCTAGCCGCTTCAATGTTGCTCGGCTCTTATGACATGGAGCGTTGTCTTGTACTAGTCGTCCGAAGCCGGAAAATCGCTCGATCAATTGGAATTTCATCCGAGAGTGAAACGGTGGCAGTTCCGTGAATCAAACAAACCATTGAATTCCTGCCGTACAAACGGCACATAGGCTTGTTCGATCATCTGACAGTACAAGTCACTGTCGTGTCGTGCCAGGCAGAATAATCAGATTCGTGGTTCCTCTGCAAGAAATTCCACCCCAAATGTGGACCTTTGCAGGATGCTTGGCACGACTCCGCATCCTAGCGTAGTGGTCTCAGCCAACTAAGCAGGACGGAATGGGTGTTACTCATAGCTCACAGTGAAGACTGAAGGTAGAGAGCAAGAACTCACTTTGAACGGTGCATTCGTCAGTAAAAACACAATCTGAAAGGGTGGTGTGCCTTTCTGGCATTTCCTTACAGGAATCCACACGGGCCACTTCATTCAAATAACGAATAATGTGGCAGTACTTTCTGGTAGTCTTCTCAGACCCCAAACGAGATCTTTTACGTATGTGAACAGTACTAACAAGAATCCCTCGCGCACAAAGTCTGCCCACAATAAGAGAGGCTGATGATCTGTCGAGATTGAAAAAACGTTCAACTTCTTTTTCGATGTCATCTTGATGTGCTGCAACACTTAGCATTCGAGAAAAACAGTGCACTTTCCGGCTGACGGCTGATTTGATTATATCCTTACCAGCCACTCATCGGCCTATCGGCCGCTGTTAGTTGGCCATCCACAGTGTCGGATTGGATTCTCAGGTCAAAATCAAAGATCGGCTAAACTTCGCTTAGGTAGATTATTATGAGGCGGAAAGAGCGAAAGAAATGAAAGCGAAAGGAAACGTAAATGATTGAAGTAATTTCATCAGCTTCCTTGCCGCTGTGGGTGCATTTAGTGCACGGTAACAGACTATCGCGGCGGGACCCACATGAGTCACCCATGACAAACATCGCTTCCGTTTTGCTTATTATATAGTAGGATGATCAATGAGAAACATTTTTAAAGAAAAATAATGACCGGCAAGCGATCGAGTTACATATGGTTTTCTAGTTACACTTGATCCCCGAAACTTCTTGAATCGCTGAACTCTCTTCTCTCCAATTTCTGGTTCTATATAAAACCAGAAATGTTGAAAAATGTTGGGTTTTACGAATCAAATGCTCCTTTGTCACTTAACTTATTAACAGTCTTGGGAACAGAGCAATACTGCACCCTTTTTGTCTAAGGAGCAGTATTAAATCAACATATTTGAAGACGGATCCGCGGTGGTGAAAGCACTGAGAAATTCAATTGGAAATTGGAATAAAAATGGTGAGAAATTGCCATTAGAATGTAATAAGGGATAGAAGCGACACCGAGGAAATTGGGATAAACAAGGTGAGAAAAATCCAGTGGAAAGTAGTAAAGCGGCACCGAATAAATTGGAATACGAAAGGTGGGAAATAGCCAGGAGAGCGGAATGAACCGCTGCAATCGTGACAATGCGGCATGACCTTGCGCTGTTGGAGAGGTGTTAACAACGTAAGGTCAAAATAAGTGCCAGAGGTGTGGCGAGCATGGATTTCGCGCGAAGTTCGCCAGAGGGGTTGTGAATGAAGTTTAATATAGGAAGGAGTCGCACTCGAGACAGCTCAATCTTACAATACGAACTTTGCCGTAGTATTCTTCCCCCATAGCCGACGTTGTTCCTCCAAATTCGGTGCAGGGCCAGCAAATATCGAGCTGCACGTAATACGCCTTGAGTGGACGTTGAACGGTATGGTTAAGAAGCTTCCGGCAGCACAAGATGCGATTTTGGTTGAGCATATTCCATACTCATCCTAAGCTAAGATATTAGGCGCAAAGTTAGCTTTAGGTGCCTTGGAACTCCGGTACGCCACCGCTATTTTTGAAATGCACCATTTGGTACATTGTAAAAATTACCACTAATAAAAGTGAATGCACAACAGTTGGTGATTTTGGTCAATGGGCTAGCCCGTCACCAGATAGGGGCACTTATGTGCTGGGCAGCTTGAGGTATCAGAGATCTCGTTTGGTTCATAAACGACCGCCAAACAGTCCGGCATGCACTAATTACCTCCGTAGGATATCTGAGCGGCGTAACCCGCATGCCTTTGTTAATGGAAGATGCCAGGCAAACAAACACGGTATCTGCGTCATCCTTTGACGGATGATAGACATGAAAAATGGAATTTCGCTGAAAACCGGTGAAAACAATTTTGCATAATTTTATAGAAGAGAATTAGATGTTCAGTGTTGTCAAACGCAACGTTTTTGTACTTCGGTCTGAGGGGAGAGAAACGGTTTCGAAGTATCGTTCTAAGAATTTTGCCTTAAAAAAGTCCTTCATTATACGAGAACAACGGCATTTCAGTTTGCTCTAAAACAGCACCGTCTTCAAGTAAAGAATTCTCTGTCGGTTGCGAAAAAAGTGTGGTGTTTACTGCCCCCTCAGCTTCGCTACTACCTCACAAAGTTGGACAAAATCATACGTTGCGACGAAGTTGCTGCGTGTGGTGTACTTTGCACTACAGAATTTCGCTAATTTTTTCACCCACAACTAGAATTTTGGTGGAATGCGCCAGCGTTTTCCATACCGAGAGCGAGAAACGAGACGCTTTTACACATACCCATCAGCTTTCTCAGAAAGTGGTTGAAGTCAAGAACATTTCATTTTTGTTTGAAACACGCAAATTTATCGAAATTACGAATAAAGCGCCTATCAGGTACCAAAATATTGGTAGTGGGAAGCTGAATTCGAATTCAATTAAAGTAACTTATGATTCCGGAATTTTTCATTTCTTGATGACAATGTCTCCTGAGGAGACTCCAATGACAACATTCGGAGGATCGTAAGCTAATTAGCGCTAGTTAGCGCCCCTCAAGAGAGAATGGCTTGTAACTGGGTCATTTTAAACTGAAATAAGAAAATAACATCGGTTTTGAGCTCAGTGTTGATAGATATGTTTAAATTCTTAAATGACCCACTAGGAAACACTAGGAGAGAAAGGAACGCTTTTGAGCATTCCGGAGTGTCCCCAACGCATTTTGGGACAGAAGTTATGAGCGGTATTGTACGTGCGTAATAAAAAACGTTCTAATTTTGTTCTTTGCCAACTATCATCCAAATGAATTTATTAGTGTATAACAGTACGACGAGACATTTGATAATCACAAAGCACTTTCGAAGTGGCTCCCATCAGCTTCGATACAGGCTCGATTCGTCTGTCCATGGTGCGCCGCAGGTTGGCGACCTCTATATCGCTCCAAAACTTATTCAATTCACTTTCCGAGTTCTGAGTTTTTCTTCTATTACACTTCAAGCGGAAAAATTTCATGTATTGAGGTCTGAGGATGTTAGTGAATTTGTACGGGTTGTACTCCGGGCCAGAGCTATATGTAAAGCGGGTCAGGATAGTGTCGGAGGAGAGCAGAAAGGGCCAAGGTCCAAGAGGTGACCCTGGAACGACGCTGGCGATTACCCCCTTACATTCTGATGGAGCCTGTTGACCGGACTGCACCTAGACCTGTCTTCGTCAGACAGCTTACTTCATATGCCTTCAACACAACCGGCTCATGTTTCCCTAACGTTTCTTTCCAGCATAGATCAATGAGTTGCGCAACGTACCAATGAGCCTGTTAAGGTCTCCTAGTGGAGATATTACCTGATAGTATTTTACATTAGTTGAATACACCCAAATGAATTATGATCCAGAAAAGAATATAGAAGTGCTAAAAAGGTGAATTAAAAGAAAAGACCGGATTACGAACAACTGGATACAACACACAATATCAGCTATACGATCACAACGAATTATTGGGTAGTCGCTGCACACCATGCAACAATGGGATACGATTATCTCAATTATTCGCATCCACTCCAGCGAAACGCTTATATTTACAAAAGACGGAAAATCGTTACATGAGTTGTTACCATAACAAAACCGTGATTTAAAAAGGGAAAAAAAGAGACACAACATTTTATTTATTTATTTATTTATTTATTTATTTATTTATTTATTTGTACGCACGATGGCGCGCTAATACATTAGTAACCAACGAACAACAACTATGAGAAGTAACTTAGAACTGATTAGTAACAATTATCAAAACTAATAGACCAACGTGAGTAGAGAGCAACCGAAGAAAAAAAAAAGAACTAATCAACCAGTAACGAGTGGACCAAGGCAAGACAACACGTAACACATCCAGACCTACGAATTGCCTGCACAAGCATGCCGATTCAACAACCATGAGGAACAAGTGAAAAGATGACCCCGGGCCACTAGTATGATTGACACTAGAGGTGGAATTTAATATTTTTTTTACATCAAAACATGTTGTTTCAGCACAAAAAAACAATTGACTGGACGGCAACATATCGGCAAGTTTATATATGCAAATGCGAATGTATGTTGGATCATTATACACCCAAACTCAACCTAGTTACTTATGTGTCCAACGCCCACTGACGGATAACTCTGGCATGACGAGACTCGGCAGCGTCACATTATTGCAACATGCTGAGTGGAAGACACCAGGAAGTTTGGACATATCTCCATGCGTATCCTGGCGAAGTGAATCCCTTTCAGCTTCCACTACTCGCTGCAGCCCAGAGTGCCTATTTGGGTTACTAGCACACAAGTAACTGAGCCGCCAGTGTGTACGTACCAATGGGGATCATCCGTCTAACGAGGATTTTCTGGACCTCCTTGGCTGAAGCGCAGCCGACGTTAGAAAGAAGATAACAGAAGAATATCAGAGAATCGTTGGAATAAACCTCGCAGCCCGGGTGCTTATAAAAAAAAGGTTGGTTTTACTGCCAATTGGCAAGCCGGGTGCATTACAAAACCGCAGGAGGATGTAACCAAGCGATTCAGACGCATCCAGGCACCTTTGAAAAAGCTCGGTTCACTAGGTGCTGACTGATAAACCAATAGCAAGTGAAAACTCAGTATGCTGGGAGTTCGCCTGAGCGGATGTTAGAAGTTAACAATTGGGACTAACGGCATCTAGGCATTATCAAATCATCGAAAAAAATCAGGAAACCAAGACCTCCCAATACGTCGATCTTCTTCAACACTGTCTCAAGCTCCCAATAGACGGGTGTTGTGGAGAAAACATGTACTGCCTGTAGATGTAGGAGGGAGATTGAGGAAACATCTTCGGAGCACTTTGCAGATTCGTTTGATCAAGTTCTCTATAGCCGTTAACCAACATCGCATATCGATGAATCGTCCTAGCCAATTGGCGATGCGAAAGAAAAGACTGCTACGGACCTGAAGTTCAAACTACTAAAGAAACAGAAGGAAACAAAACTTTCACAGAAATCGAAAAACCTAATAGTCATCAACTCCGACTGATCCCAATACATCAATTTTCTTCAGCATTTTTCTAAAAGAAAAGGTATTCCTCGCTCTCAACAAAGGAGGTGGCAACCTTTGAAGCCACCGAGCACCTCTGAAGAAGAGCGAGCGGAGCACTGTGCAAAATCTGGTTTTTGACAATTTAGGACAGTCTAGAGATAGAACGCCAGTCCGTCCCCTGCTCGGTCTAAATTTCCAGTACTTGCTAGGTCTGAGTTTAAGGTCTCCTTTAAGTAGTTTAAAACAGAAAACCAAATCGTGACACACTCTTCGAAAAAGAAGGCTTTTCATTCTCAGTAACTTTAGTCGTTCTCGATAACTAATCGCATTCTGTGGAGAGCCATTCTCAATTTGGCAACACTGCAACACAATTCTGGTGAAAGTTTGCTGAACTTTCTCAATTTTATCCTTCATCTTCTTTTTATGCGGACTCCATACAGGAGAACCGTATTCTAGTAAAGGAATCACATAGGTTCTATATAACTTAAGATATATATCCATATCTCTGCAGTGGACAGCTCTCAAGATGGTGAACAAAGTAGCATACGCCTTCCCTAACGTTAACGAAATGTGGTCATCAAAATCCAATTTCTCATTTGTGTGGAAACCTAAATCCCGAACCTCACGAACAACCTCCAACTCAATGTTCTCAAACTGATACCCAATGGGTTCAGTTTTCCCTATATGGAGAACGCTGGTTTTTGAAAGATTTACTGGGATATCCCAAGCCGACGACCAAGACATCATATTGGCGATCGCTTCGGATAAAGCTTTGTGAGTGGTTTCACGTGATGCGGCATCATAGGAACCATAAACTTTTATATCATCGGCATAAATCTGGACTTTTATTTCTGGGCTCCTACTTATAACGGTTGGTATATCAGCGGTGTATATATTAAACATTAGGGGAGAAAGTGCTCCTCCTTGTGGGACCCCACTGCTACACGGATATCTATTTGATGCTGAACTTCCTACTCTAACCAGTAAATAGCGATCAGTGAGATAAGAATGGAACCAGCTCAGAAGCGCCCCTCTAATGCCGAACTGATGCAATTTGACCAACAATTTCTCATGATTCACTCCATCAAATGCCTTGGAGAGATCGAAGTAAATTACGTCTACACTTTTTCCCTCGTTCAAAGCTATATTCCAGTCAAAAATAGAGTCAGACAGTTGTGTCGTGGTAGAGGCACCAGCGGCAACACGGTTATTTAGTGCACTCAGACGGTAGAAAAGGCTAGTAACAGCTACGTGCTAACTGCCGATAAGCAGCTCACTCTGAGTAAATTATGTTGGAACACTTTTTGTTCGTACTAGAGCATGCTCCACCATGAATATGTTTCTGAATTTAAGCTGAAATAAGTTTAACTTCACACTATAGTTGCAGTGATACATTGCACTACGCTAATATTTCGCAGTCGTTTACTTGCAGTATCTTTTCCCCATAGATACGAAGATCTTTCCCCATCTGAATTGTTCACCCGCTTAGCTTGAACTCACTCAACAAAGCGTACTCTGTTTAGTGGGTACAGGCTAAAAGGTTCGAGAGTAAAGTGACAAATTGTGGCTGAACTTTGCCAAATATTATGAATTCTCCCATATTGAAACTATTCCGCCGACATAGGAAAAGCGACCGATCAAAGACCACTACGGTAGAGGCTGTTGTATTCGAACTATTAGGTGCCACTGCTGGAATCGAAACTGACACTTCCTGTGCTTCCAGTGTTCGACATTTGTGGAATTTTTGACGCACTGCGAGGCAAGATAGTCCATTCCGGTGACAGACGTTTTTGGATACGTTTGATGCTCCCTTATCTAAGTACAACCGCTGTTAAGAATGACAACGATGCGACAACGGGTACATAAATAGCGGCAGGGCAAGCGCCACACCATATTCCACTCAATTAGCTGTTAGATTCCAATTTTCCAAATTTCGGCAAATTTCAGATGAAGGTTCTCCTGTGGTTGACATCAGTCACTACGTTGACGCTCTCAGCAGGCCTTCCGAGGTGAGCTGATTTCTTACCACACCCTTCGTAAGCTGTCCGGTTCCAATCCATCATTGCAGCCTTCTTCAAGCACCACCGAGCGGAGAACTGTACGCTCTACTTGCGGCAGGTTCAAACGGATGGTACAATTACCGCCATCAGGTAAAAGTGGTATTCCTTTGGAAACGGTGGACGCGGTGACACAATCTCGGAGCCAGCTTTCTCTGTTCAGGCCGACGTTGCACACGCCTATCATACTCTGAGAAATCACGGAGTTAAGGAAGAAAACATTATCGTGATGATGTACGACGACATTGCCAACGACGAAATGTGAGTAGGGCAGGTTACTGTAGGTGCTTCTTAATGTAGGCGATTCTGCTCTAAGGTGCGTGTTCAACAAATGGCGGGCAGTTGATGTGACCACTTTGGCTTGAGCATTGTTGGATGCCGCGTAGATTGAATGAAGCATGCCAAGTAGAAGTTTATTTATTTTATTTATCTCCATAGCTCGCGACAATGTCGGTGCTGTTGGTGTCACACGAGTTGTAACTTCATGTATGATACGCTTCCACTGCAAACTATTCGAGGCCCTCATTTTTGCTTTCTCCAATGTTAGCCGCCGTAGATCTTGACATTCTTCTCGGAGCGACGTCTTCTTAATTTCTCGGTTCTTCCGCTGTTCATCGATGGAGAACTTGAAAGTCTTCATACATTTTCCATTCATGCAGTTCCGTGCCAATTTTTTACTATCCGTCGGCAGCGGATCAAGCCAAGCTTGGAGTGCGATGGAGTAATCCGGGGCTTGGGACCAGCAATGTGGGGAGTAAGACGGCCTTCTGTTGTTGTATTCCGAGCTTGCACCGCTGCTAGAGAACTGTGCGAGAGGCGTTTGGTACAGCTGCTTCTTTCTGGTTGATGGGACAGGAAAGGGAAGGGAAGGGAAGGGGATGAGTCAGAGAAGGGTGAGTATAAGGTCAACAGCACAACCGCTCAGCGATATCATAAACAACAACCATCCTGGCGACGTCTTCATCAGTTTTCATTTAGCTCTTAATCATATTTGATGTCGGTCTGTTCATCTATGTGGTTGCTTCTTACCGTGGAAAAAGGCGAAAACAGCGTTACAAAAACAGGTTCAAACCATACAGTAACAACAGCAGCACATTACTGCCACGCGTCGTCATGATGCACACCACAAGTCACAGCTGCTATCACATATTAATAACACGCACCGTTGTAGATCTTGACAGTCTTCTCAAAACAACTCCTTCTTAATTTGTCGATTCTTCCGCTGTTCATCGATGGAGAACTTGACAGTCTTCTGAAGCTTCACTGGCGACTGATTCAGGTGCTCACATTTAAACTGATAAGGGGATGTTGTCGAGGGTGAGCTGGGGCGAAGTAGGGTTATGGTGTGGGTAAGGATGGGGTGAGGGAAGCTGACCAGCACAACCGCTCGAGACGACTGCAGACCGAAGAACCCCGCCAAGTAGAAGTAGAAGAGCGAATTGTTCACCAAAGGCGAGCAAGGAGAGGGATCGAAAGAGTAACGCTTGGAAGAGTCTAGAAGTTGCTATTAAGGTGCTTTCCCTCGGAATTCTTATGCATGCACAAACTGCATGCACAAGTAGTGATCCAGTGCTATTCCTCCTTGCCTGAGGCATACCCACGCCCGACTATTGCACTTTTCCCATCACCTGGTTAGCCGCGAAATTTTTTTACAGGAATCCGTATCCTGGCCAGCTCTTCAATGAACCAAACGGCACGGACGTATATGCTGGATTGAAAATCGACTATAAGGTACACATTAATGCTTAGAAAACACTAAAACTGAATCGGGTGCAAACTACAGTTATGGCAACAGCCAGGAGCAGCGGTCTCTAAACGACTAAATTTTGTGGATATCAAACGACAAACTATTTTTGGTTCTGATTTATGCTGGTGTTTGCTTTAATTGAGACGCCGCAGAACTCCTAAGATTTGCTTGAAAACTGTGTGAGTTACGGTTTCTCTAGTTTCTGTAGTGAACAGCTCAGCTTATTATAAAAACTCGGCGAGGTATGCCTACTACGTGTGGGAACTGAGCAGTCTAATAACATCGTGTCTAACCGCAACTGTAGTTTCTCAGAATGCACTTCTGGAAGATTTACCTTTTGCCAGTGGCTTCTATGGCTTCTTCCTTTTGGTTTGCTTCAGATTTCTGCTTCGATGTCTTAACTCACCGTGGTCTGCTTCAAATTCCCAAATTTATCTGTTGACAACTTACTTCTCCTATTCGCCTTCAAAGCTCTCGTTGAGCAGCTCATTATCAGAGGTCATTGAAATTTCCTTATCAGAGGTCATTGAAAATTCCTAACAGATAAAAGCATCAACCTGCAGAGCAGACGGTGGTGATGTTTTACGGAGTCAGCGCTGTGGGTCATAAACTGTGGGCAGAAATCGAACCCCTTGCTTGGTCCTGGTCACGAATCTTATTAAGTGATAACAAAAAAAGATAAAAGGTAAAAAGTAATAAGTCCTATTAAGTGATAACAAAGAAAGATTAAAGGTGAAAAGTAATAAGTCTTATTAAGTGATAACAAAGAAAGATAAGATGTAAAAAGTAGAGGAGTCGGCGTTTATCAGTCCACGATTGACGCACCGAAACATTCGTGTTCAATTCAGAATCGAAGAGGAATAGTGAGTTCGTATTCAGCTCATACAATGACTGGTAGTGGCCAGCCGCTATACCAAGTCAGCGTCATTTCCAGATAAGCGTGGTACCGATTTCCTAACCCAGTGGAGCGATGAAAAGCTTGGTTAGCCCGGCGTGTGATCGATCACTCGAGGTGTCAGAAGTGCCTCTTACCATTGTAACACGATGCAATCTGTGGACCTTTACGCGCATGGTTTTCAATGGTTTCCTCGGCAGAAGGAAAACTGACGAAACATGATACGGAAAAAGAACTTCGGGAGAGAAGATTGTCACTTGACCTCAATATGGGTGCGAGCTGAAACTAAAGTTACATATGATTTCAGGGCGATTCTGTAACTCCCGAAAATTTCCTCAACATACTGATGGGAAAATCCGACGCAGTGGAAGGAGGAAACGGTCGCGTCATCAACAGGCAGGGAAATCGATAATTTTCCAAACTGTCGCATTCAACATTTACGTTTCAGCACGAAGGATGACCGCATCTTTGTCTATTTCACTGATCACGGATCAATTGGACTCATCGCATTTCCTGACGAAATAGTGAGATATCGTTATTATTGTTAGTGAGCGCTTCTTTAGAATGAGGATTAGTTCTGATTGTTACTTTCAGCTGACTGCCAAGCAGTTGAATAGAGCTCTGAAGCGAATGCACTCGGAAGGACGCTTCAACCAGCTCGTATTCTACCTGGAGGCCTGCGAAAGTGGCTCAATGTTCGCTCGCATCCTGAAAAAGAATATCAGTGGTACGTATGATCACGCTGGAGTCTCTATTTGTCAGCTTATAGTTCACTTATGTATTCATTTAGTGATCAATACACACTTAATTTCGTGCTCTAAGAAGCAAGAAAAGTATATGATTAGATCAAATCCTGCTCCAGTTGGGGAAACAAAACCATCGAGCTCGAAAGAGACAGCAAAAACGTAAGCGATGGCAAAAGGAGCTCTGTTGCATATAATCGCCTCTTCTATGTTTTTCTAAGAATGAATATTCCTTGACAGATAAGGGGAAAGGTAAGAAAAACTAGGAATTCACGCTATCTACTCTACTCTATTTCGATGGCAGCGTGAAGCAGTGAGCGATCGGCTAACCAAGCCTTCATCCCTCCGGGGTAGAGAAAATTGGTACCAGACCTGTCTGAAAAGGTTAAGACTCTGACTTGGTATAGAGGCTGGCCCCAAATATCACTGTATGGGCCGAATACGCATTCACCACGGTTCTGCGATACTGAATTGAACATGAAATGCTAAGAAGTTCGACGTTTTAGCGTAAAATTTTCAGTGTACGCAGTAACGGCAGCAGGTGAAGACGAGTCGTCATGGGGCGTCTACTGTGACAACGACATGGACCTTCCGTGCTTGGGTGATGAATTCTCTGTAAACTGGATGGATGATTCAGATAAGGCAAGAAAAATGATGTTTCAGCGGTTAGAGATATGAACGATTAGTGAGGAAAACTACATTTTCACAACCCCTCATTCTTCCGTGGCAAAGGGACGTGGTGATGTTGGTATAGCGCTCACCCTGAAAAAGCTTTCAAATGTGAACGGAGATGAATTTTTACATTGTTTTTCATTAGCTCGCCATTGTAAAGGTGTCGGTTTTAGAATGGGTTTATATACGGAGAAATTATGGCACATCAAATTCTGGCCACCGCTAGCTTTCCCGGCACACCATCACCATAAGTTAAATATGGTTTGCCGGGGAACTTGACCGCGATCAGAAGATTCCAAATATGTAGTGATACTAAACAGTAACTATTACACTTTCAGGACAGCGCTACCAAACAACTATTTGTTTAGGAAGATCTCAACAAAGAAACATTGGACAAACAGTTCGAAATAGTCAGAGAAGAGACAAAGAATTCGGGTGTGCATCACTACGGTGACCTGAACTTAGCCAAAGAGCCGGTGAGCTGGTTTCAAGGACAAGTTCAGGCACCCGCAATGACTGCTTCCAATTCTAAAAAGGTGGGCAAGATGTTTCGAATACTCTCGTCCTATATGACGTAGTTCGAATAACATTTAGCCTTCTCAGCGGCGGCTCAAAACGTTCTGTAAGGATTTGACGTTGAGTACAATTACTAACCGTCCCCCATGAACAATTTCAGTTTCAGGAGCAGAAACAAGGAGTGTCGTGGCCATCGAGAGATGTGGAACTCATGCATCTACAAGCACAGAGTGCTCTCAAAGTCGGCAACGTTGAAAAAAGGATCGCCAAAATTATGAAGGTAGGATTTGGTTGGCGGCTTATCTATAATAAGAGCGTTGTGGGGTTCGCCTTATAGATATAATTCGAAGAAAAATTATACCTGTTGTAAATTTCCCCGTCGATGGATTGGGGAAACTACAATATCGCACATAACTTACACCCCAAAAAAGGTCAGATCGCCCTGAAACGCTTGTTTGAGAATTTGAACGCATCAATTTTTCAGTCGATAGTCCGCACAGAGTTTAAAGATGTCATTGTTCTGTTACTTTCTTTCAAAGTCACGCAGTTACTGGCCAGCTTCCTTGATGTAGCGCTAGACATTGACTTACAACACTCAAAATCTTGACATTGTAATCTACCTACGGAGATGTTGTTACCGGGAAACAAGAAACTGCGGAATTTCACCTCTCTCGATGGATTGGGGAAACTACATTACCATTGCTCACTCAGGAGCAGATTTCTGGTACTTCTCTCTTAGGAAGGAACACCGGTTTGAAAAATTTCTTCGAAATTGTGCATTGAAATAGTCCTTTATTACGAGAAAATAGACAACTGGGTTCGCTCCATGTTTTCGACGACGCAAAATAGTGGAATTTTTCAATTCACTGTGGACTGACGGAATCCATTGATTTGTTCGAAAATCTCAAAGGTTTGGAAGGAAGACAAAAGAAATTCAACCAAAAATAGGAATTATCTCTTTGGTGACCATTCCTTCAAATCATGGATGAGAAGATTAAGTTTATCACTTTTCTGAGAAGCTCAGAATTCCACTGGGTTTCATATTATACAGTACTCGAATCTCGCAAACCCCTGAGCCTTGGATGCACACTGCTGGGCTGCGAATAACGATTTGTTTCCTCAAACGTGGACATTTCCTTTCTCTTACATCTCTCAGATGTAGACAGTTATTTCTACGTGTTGCCTCGAATTTTGGTGCTGGCTAGTTTGCACGGACGTTGAGGTGATAAAGAGAGTAGGTAGTCCAGCTCTTCTCGAACATAAGCCGGAGATTTAAGTGAGGACCTCCCAATACAAATTCTTTGTTGGCCTTATGACACTGTAAACATTAGCTTTCCAGGATCGGAAGGATATCGAGTCAGTTTTCGTGGGCCTTGTTAACAAGCTCGTCAGCGATCCGGTTGAGAGGTGACTTTTACGCAAATCTTTCGTTTAATTGGTGTCACAAATCCCAACTCTTTTTAAAGAGAGCGGGTATTCAATGAGCGAAATGCCGTAGAAGACGAGGACTGCCACGACGTCGTCGTGCGAACCTTCGATGTGCTCTGTATTGACGTTAACAAGGTCAGTGGATATAATCTTGAGTTATCATCAATTAAGTTCAATGTAGACTGATATAGATGCTCCATATTACGGATCTCTGCTATCGTCTCAATATCAGTGCTTGTTTTTAGTTTGACTACGCCCTCAAACACATGAATGTGCTGAACAATCTATGCACGAAGCTCAGCGACCCAGTGACGATCATCAAAGCCATGGCGAAGACGTGTTCTGCGACCCGAAAGATCTTTTTCTGAAATACCTCACCTGTCGTCATGAATTCAATTTAATCATACCGGTGAAGCTTCATAAATACAGACGCACCCATCTTGTTAACGTGCCTGAGACATGCTTTGTACGAGTAATGGGTATTTTTCAATAAAGGATGCATTGCATAGGTTGCTAAAATGTGTGCTGTCTGCTTTACGACAGGTTAAAAGTGAATATGAAACATACCGCGCGTGGTACAGTGCTAAGAGGCGCTGCTGACACGTGCCCGGTCGAGCGATCGATCTCCGTCCGAGCTAACCAGGCCTTCCATCTCTCTGGGGTCAGGTAAATTGGTACCAGACCAGTCTGAGAAGGTGAAGACATAGGAATGGTATAGCAGCAGGGCCTCGCAAACCATTGTATAGGCCAAACGCGCATACACCACGCCTGTACGACGCTGAATAGAACACGTATGCGTCGGCAAATGTGATAGAGTGATCAAGGCTAGCACTTTTACCCTACCTTATTTTGAGTGGTGCAACGGTAAGAGGGGTCAACGAGTGTACATGGGCTTGTCTGGAAAACTAAAGCTTTAATTTTCCCCACGATCTAGTGAATCGCTACCAAAATTGCCTGAGAAGAAGGAGACGCTGAATTGAGCAGCGGGTGGATCGCGGAAGTTTTTGTATAAGCCGAATACGTATTGACATGAATCTGGAAGGGTGGAAGCAAAGTGCGCAACGACCGTCTCCGACTGTTGGCTATGTCCAGCGAACGTCCGCGTTCCATCACATTGGAACCGATTTCTCCCACCAGCTTGTTTCCAAGCTTTTTGATCGGTTTTCTATTTCTACGGCTTTTCATCTTTTCTACGTTTGAGTTCCGTTTAAGTATTTTCTGTGCTATTGCGCTATACACACGATATTCTACTTCCGATGAAAAGGACACAGTCGCTTCATAATAATATCACTGTCACAATAGGGCAATACAACAATGCAAAAAACACAAGATTTACAAAAAAGCCTTGAGTAGTAATCGAGTGAGAACTCAGAGCTCATTAGCAATGTTGTAGAAACACTAAAACGAAAAGGAACCTCCATTAACTTCCGCAGAAAAAACTAGTAATACCATCAGAAACTCAAACCAACACTAGAGAGGGCCGAATCACAAAATCTCAGCGTACATCGATACGAAATGAGAGTGAAGACCGAAAGAGAACAATACAAAAAGATAAAAGTACAAACAACATTGAAAAATCAACGGAATCTGATCATAATCGACCGCTTACCATCACAATTCTCTGGCCAATCGACAAGTGAATTTTTGACGGAAACGCTTTTGTGTTGCACGAGAGTAGTTTCATCTCCGACACTTTAGTAGGAGTAGGTGCACTGCACATTTGAAAATTTCTGGTTTCTCACTGCATTTTTTCTCCAATTGAGTATTTACAAGGTGCGGTAAAAGTTCTTCAACACATACATATTCTTGACCGTCTAAACGGCAGATCTCAGGCAAATAAGATGAAATTTAAGAGATCAGGAGATCTCCACCAATTTCCTCCCAGGCTTTCTTCAAGGCTTCTTTAAGAGAATCAATGCTAGCGTTGGATGTTGCTCAGGCTTTGCTCTTCAATATGGACTAGATTGAATAATACATCGGATTAAGGTCCGGGCTATTCGGTGGCCACTATTTTGCTAAGATGAAATCAAGAAAATTGTCGGCGTTCCACTTCTGTACGACTTCGGCACTATGGGCAGGTGCAGAGTCCTGCTGATAGGTCCGAGTGGTGTTTTCGAAGTGTTGAGAAGCCCGCGGATGATTTTCTCTCTTCAAAACGTCTTCCTGGATTTGAGGCTGTCAATTTTCCCGGACGCGTCGGTGAACCTGCGTGCCGCCGTTGACGCATTCCTCAAGAGACTTAAGGCATGTATTCGTGCGAAATGAGGTCATTTCGAAACTTTGATGCTTTTTTATATGTGTGTGGTCAAAGGCAATAAATGATATAAATTTCATCTCATTTGCGTGAGATCTGCCGTTTAGACAGTCAAGAATCTGTGTTGAAGAACTTTTGCCGAACCCTGTACATCTCCAGAGGAATGCGCTTCACGTCGAGGTATCACCGGAAGTCTCAAAAAGAAAGATCCATTCGATTCGATGCGCACCAGACCTCCACCTGCCGATGCTGAAAGGGGACCACCCGCTCTTTACTTGTTTTTGTAACACATCTGTATTCTTCTAGCTTTTTCATGAATATCGATCACCTACATCACTGTGAATTGAAGAGATATTTTCGTCCAGGCTCTTTCTTCTTGAAACTTCGCCACGATGTTACAATTGTCGTGTTGAGCCGAACGAGGTTAGTAGAGTGGATCAAAGTTCACTTGCCCTCACGTTTTGACTTGAACGCTGTCTTCTACTGTTCACCTCATTCGGCCCAGCAGCACTTGACAATTAGATGCGTTAGTTGATTGACATATATAATTGGAGATGCTAGGTTATTTGCAAAACACTGGCATAGGACGGGAATTGCACCCGCGTCTTTCTGTTTCCGGCAGACTGCACTAACCAGTGTGCTACCGATGTACCATGCGATTCTCCTAGCATCTTTCTTAAGCCCGGTCGGGCTGTAGCTATCAGCACTCACCCGTAGTCACAGGAATGAGCCGATAAGCAGATATCGGCAGTTACCAGTTAAGCTGATAGCATTTTTGACATAACACGAAATTATTCTGCTATTTGCCGTTTTTTGTTAGCAGTTTATAGACGAGAACTAGTTGACTGACTCATATATTTGGAGATGCTAGGTTAACCTATAACCTGGCCTATAACTTAGCATCTCCAAATACACATGTAAGTCAATCAACTAGTTCTCGTCTATAAACCACTAACAAAAAACGGCAAATAGCAGAATAGTTTCCTGTTAGATGCGTTAGTGTTATTCAAACTCGAATTGTAGCCAACACCACCAGAAATCTCAATACGCAGCTCATTTTTTTCCCAAACTTATGAATTTGAATCGCCACTGAGACTTCGGGGTGATTTCGGTGACCGTCTTCGCGCTTATCAGGTGCTGCAGGACTGCCAGTCACCGGCTCGCCCAATCGTTATCAGTTGTTTACCTTCTCATCACCCACCTGCTGACGCTGTTCTGCTGGGAAGACGGGTAACTGATCGGCGAAAAAGCGCTTTCCTTAAATCGTTTTTTTGCGGTTGAGGGTTGCTTAGATGTTGTCAGATAGTAGATATGGCTCATATGTCCTCGTTCTGCCTACATCCCAATTCCACCTTCGTTGAGTTGCGTCAGACACACTCTTTGCACTCCTGATTGTGCAATGCTAACCATAGGCACATCATTTTCTATCACTCGTTGATCATCATTGATTCGCCGTATCAGTGTTGTACTGACGTTCGATATCTCATTGTGCAATAGTTTTAGTTTGTCTGAGATTCAAAAAGGTGCAATTCTAGAGCGATAGTTGGCTAGAGGCAAATTTAGCACGATTTCAAAGACTTCAAGTACTCTAAAAGCCTTGTGGAACTTAATAGATAGACAGACCAGAAATGTCCTCCGGACATTTGACTTTTCTAGCAGAATTTTGGAAGGAGCTAAAAACCGTTACCCGTCCAATTATTTACTTTGAGGTGAGCTACTAGTCAGGCATTGCACGTCCAGATTTCGATGAATTTTGGCGTAGTCGTAGGCAGTAGTTGAGCAGCCTGATCTCAGCATCTCAGCCGAGAACTGAGAAGACCAAGAAACCATTGACATGAAAATTTTTTTCGGGCTTAGCTTTCGGCGACCTCCTGAGATACTACCAACATCAACAACCAGAGAAAGACCGCATCAAACAAAAACTCCTAAATTCGTAATAGTCTGATTTTGATATGTTAGGAGTTTCTCTTTATAGTCATAATGTTGGCGGTCAAAAACACTACTTTCGCTCTCATCTCATCTAGTCTAGTGTCTAGTGAGAGGTTTCTTCTATGTGCTGATTTGGTACGTGACATTTATTTATCGTCAAAAATTACGTGACATTTATTTATAGTCGAAAATTTCCATCTAAAAGTAATGGATGTGATGGGGGTGAGTAATAATTTGTACTTTGCCTTAGCGCGTGCGTGGTGGATTAATCAGTGGTTATTATCATTCTTCCTTTACCTTTCCGTGAACGGTCAAGGGTTTCGAGATGGGCTGAGGATTCGCGATCGGCGCATCGATTGCATGCAGCAAATTGACGCCTACAAAAAAGATCAGACATCCGCACTCAAAAGTTAGAATTGAAATTTCATGACGAATCCCTCTGCCTCATTCCCTCATTCATTGGGCCATATTACCCCGAGACCTGAAGCTCAAGACTGTCAAAACTTCTCTGAACCTCAAACGTATCCTTTTCGTTTGAAGGAGTGCACAAAAAAACGAATAGAACGGTTTTTCATGACATCCAAAATTTTAACAAAAAGTGTTGATTTGGACCTATTGCTGCTTTTTCTGAATTGCATCATCCAAAAATAGGAAAGGGATGCTAAGGTCTTATATGCTGACCCAGTTTTCACTTGCTTATAAGCCACCGTAGCTTCACACGCTTAAAATAATGGCACAAATAAGTAGCTGACTCTCCGCTGGCAAGTTGTCGCCTAAAACATCTTCTGGCTGCATCCTACAACCAGTCATCTAATCAACAGTCACCAGTGTGGATGAGTAATATCGATTGATAGTATGTGATATATTAAACGCTCAATGTGCATAGTGTCCTGCGACTGTTACAAACCTACTCGTTTTAGATGAGAACCGTGCTGTTGATTTCCTTCTTAGCACTACTTGCGTCGTGCAGAATTCTGAGGTTAGATAATTTTTCAACTAAAAAGTCACAAACACTGCATTTGAATTATTCATTTAGTGATAAACGACATCGTCGAAAGCCTGCGGCGGAGGGTGAAATTCATGCTCTCATTGTGGCAGGCTCCAATGGATGGTATAACTACCGTCATCAGGTTGGATATTGAACATTCAGTATATCATTCTCTTCTTATTGCTGTATTCACGGTGAACAAATACTGAAGAAACGATTAATATGGGCACGTGAGGTGGAATGGTAAGAGGCGCTACTGACACCAGCACGGTCTGGTGATCGATCCCGGCCCGAGTTAACCAAACCTTCCACCCCTCCACGGTCGGGCAAATCAATACCAGACTCGCCTGAGAAGAGAGAAACACTGACTTGGTATAGCGATTGGCCTCCGCAAGTCATAGTA
Source organism: Nippostrongylus brasiliensis (assembly GCA_030553155.1). NCBI lineage: Eukaryota > Metazoa > Nematoda > Chromadorea > Rhabditida > Heligmosomidae > Nippostrongylus > Nippostrongylus brasiliensis. Next base: position 17,099,451 of record CP130736.1, read on the forward strand.
CAGGTTAGATGCACTAATTCTACGATTCTGAATTGAACTTACAATTAGTGGACATATCAACGCCAACGCCTTCACCTTTACCTTCACGATTAGTATTCTCTCCTTGCCCGATTGCCGATTGAAGCCTCTTGCAAACTCTGTCCATATTCGCTTTGTTAGTACATAGTTTCTGTGCTGCATATATTAAGCTGTCTAATCGTGCACGGTCATGTACCTGTCATCCACAAGAATAGTCGACGTGGTTCGTTCCACAATCCGAATAGTAACTCGAATAGTCGGCGTTTTTACAAAAACGAGAACTATACTATTTTAGCCCGAGGATGGGCTGGTACCGTGTTTCAAGGCAAATTTGTACTCAAGCGACCTTTGCTGGTGAATAAACTCTTCCTGAAACGACAAGGTAGTTTTTCTTGCGGCAGCTCACAACCATATCAAAAACCCGTTGCAGCAAAAAAAGTCACCTCAACCACTTCGAGGTCACTTAAATTTCTTAGTTTAATGCCTGGTGAAATGTTGCGAAGGCGAAGAACACCGATGAAGCAAAGCACGCAGTTCGCCTATCTGACTGCCCTTTTTTAGATCGCAATGTCCCGTTTGGTTAGTCATTCTATCGAAATTCTAGTGATAAGAGTACAAGACTGTTCGTTCTCACGAAATTGATTTTGTGCACCAATCAATTTCCTCCTGTTCTGATTGAAATCATTGGGGAGTTGGCAATAATCATGGAGAAAATCAAATCAGTCAATAGTTCAATTTCAAGGCGGATGCTGCTCACGCTTATCACACGCTTAAGCGTCATGGAGTCCCGGAAGAGAACATGATCGTGATGATGTACGACGACATAGCCAACAATCCGCAGTGAATACACCACCGATGCTGCTCATGCGAGCAAGCCATTGTTGCTTTCTTCAATTTAATGACACCAAATTATGATAATTAAGAAATCCGTACAAAGGAAAACTGTTCAACAGACCACATGGCGAGGATGTGTACCAAGGGCTGAAAATCGACTACAATGTAGGTTTTCTTCTTCCCGTCAGAATCCATGCCTTGCAAAATTTTTTGAGAACAGCGTGGAAGCTACGTGATTTTTCTTCCCACTGAGATTCTTGCCTCTATCAGAAATGTGTTTGAATTAGATATAAAAGATTGAGAGAATATGGAAAAAAGGATGTACTGTGATGAGTTAACTGTGATAATCTGAGTACATAATGCTGAGCATTGGGATAGGTTGCAGCACTTATGTTGAAAGAAACCGCTTGAGATGCAGTAACCAACCCTCTGAGGCAAGCTTTCACATGGATTATAGTCGTCATCAATAACTCTAGTCGAGACTATCACCTATTCTCCTAATATAACTCCAGTAACCCACATATTCTGCTTGTGTTTCTCTGTACATAGTTACTGATCTTCCTCTGAAAGTTGGTAACCGGTGTTATATCTGCATTTGTATTGTTATTCGCTTCATTCAATATTTCGATTGATTGTGAGCGCACCTTGGAGTACAAACAAATTGAAATGAATATCCTGGTCAGTCATAAAAGCAAACTTCAGTCGTTCTTTCAGGGCTCATCGGTGACCCCAGACAACTTCCTGAACATCCTCAAAGGCAATTCAAGCGGCGTGAAAGGTGGAAATGGCCGTGTTATCGAAAGGTGATGTCAGTTACAAACCTATCTCTAGCCTCTACAATCTCTAGGGTTTTCGGTTCAACAACTGAACGAACACGCTTGCTTTTTGGACTTACATTAATTTTATGCATTTGCTAAAGAATCACGGAGCGAACAATATGCTTAAAAGGCTATCGGAACACAGAAACGAATCCTGGGTACTTTAGCCTAAAGACGGTTCAATTATCCGTCATTAGAGATCTAAAAAATCGTACACCTTTTCGAAAATCAGGAGAGTAGGAACGGGAACTCGTTTTTGTCATCAGGGATGTCCGCATGGTTGGCACCTCTCAACTCAACTCACACTCATTTTCTTTAACTTTTTTCTTTGAAAACAAGGAAGCCATGGGCAAAAATATAATTGGAAACTGAATAGACAAATTAAACGCGCAGCCTCTATGTTCTCTCGTTCTCAAACCTTGGCATCGATAATAATATTTGTAATATTAATTTCTTCTGTCACTCGAGGTTGTTAGGTGGCTAACTCCAAATACTCTGCAGGGAGGCATTGGAATCCTTCTGGATTAACATGCTTGATCCACAAATGAGCAACAACAATTAATGTCTTTCAATGACGAATGAACTTGTTACGTTTGGACCGTGATACGATACTGTGAAATACGTCCGCGTGCGAGTACAATAGTGTGAGCAGCGGTTCTTTTGTCTTTCATTGCCACTAACTATACTAACTTATTTTTTACTTACATTGAGCACTAAGCTCAGCGGTGAACGACTGAGGTGCGTTCCTTTCTTTCGAGTGAATTTCCCTTGTTTTCTTTGTATGTCGGGGCAAAAATTCTAGGCTAGAATGGTTTCTGGTGGACCAGTCTGCTAATTCACTAACTTCGATGGAGTTCAGGCCTCAGAAGACGGCGGGAAGGTCGAAACGTTAGGTCGCTAAATCAAGTTATCCACTTGAAAAAAAATCGTGTGGGAGAAGAAATTGATATTACGAATAAATGCACAGTTATTCCTGAACAATCTAATATCTCCTAGGTTTCAGCAATCCTAACGATCGCATTTTCGTTTTCTTCACAGATCACGGTGCTGTAGGCCTGATAGCATTCCCAGACGAGATGGTGAGTCACTTGAACTGTCTGGAAATTGGGAATTTGGTTACGATGTTTTCTTTCAATGACATGGTTTTGTCATGGAATGGTTTCAGCTAACTGTGAAGCAGTTGAACAACGCTTTGAACTGGATGTACAAGAACAAACGCTACGACCAATTAGTGTTCTACTTAGAATCGTGCGAAAGCGGATCGATGTTCGAGAAAGTTTTGAAAAACAACATTGACGGTAACTATTAGAAGCAGTTTGGCTCTGCTGAGCCCCAGCTATTTTTGTGGGGCAGGAATACAGGCCTCAACATTAATTGGCAAAGGAGTAGAGGCCTCAACATTAATTGGCAATGGTATTTATCTACTTATTGGATAAAATCACGTTAGAACTAGTCCTTTGAGTGCAACGTTCAGCAGGAAAGGTTGGAAGTAGGTGGCTCATGAGCTTTCACGGTGAAAAAATTGGCAAAAATCATGTCCGCTAAGTTGGAGCTGTTGAAAAGGACAGGTGATATGAAATCACAAGAGATACATTATATAGGTTGTCTGAGATTTTTTTTCTAGTGCGTGATTCGTTGTTCTGTAGAAAGTGGGTATAAGTTCCTGTGATTCAAACACAGTTTTGATTGAATTTGTGCATCCGAAATTTTCAAGAATTATGGAAAAAAACTCATGTATTTTTTTGAGAAACATAAAGGTGAAGGCAAGGGTGTCAGTGTTGATCAGTCCCCGAAGAACGCGCCGTCGCATTCGTGTTCGATTCATGTTCGTAGAGGAATGGTGAATGCGTATTTGGCCTATACAACGATTTGTGGGGTCAGCCGCTATACCAAGTCAGTGTTTTTACCATCCCAGAAAAATCTGGTACCAACTTACCCGACCCCGGAGGAAGGCTTGGTGAATCTGGGCCGGGATCGATCGCTTGACCGTGCGGGTGTCAGTAGCGGCTCTTACCACTGCACCATGCGGGCCCTTTTTGACAAACATACAAGATGTAATGATAGAAGGCCTGATTAGCCGCCTTGGGTAATTTAAAACAACTTGAATCATTAACGAGAAAATCGTGTTCAATATTTTGTTACTTGGATGTGTTTGTCTGCAACTGGAAGAGGCTAGGTTCTGGTCAGACCTGCTGTATTCCCCTCCATTTTGACTCCTGGTATGCTCTTTATAAACGTTTTTTCCTAACGGAGCATTTTCAAAATTAACTTCAACAACCATCTTCGGTCTATTGTGATGAGTACTACAAATGTGGATTGTTTAGTGTATGCGTTAACGGCAGCGAATTCTCATGAATCATCTTGGGGTACGTACTGCGAGAACGACATGGGTCTACCGTGCCTCGGCGACCTGTTCTCGGTGAATTGGATGAAAGACTCGGACGATGTATGTGCCGCTCTACATTTTTCTTTAATGACTTTACGAGCTAAGCATCGACAATAGGCTCGTAAAGTATAGCTATTCAGCCTGGTTTTGCACTTTCCGTACTAAAACCATCCATCCGCAATTCGAAATCAAGTAGGGCTCCCTGCTTATCCTTCAATCGTATTTATGTTTTGAGATTGCGCTTCGATAACCAGCTTCATCACTATCATCCATTCATGCGCATTCAGTCAATACTATTTTCGTTTTTATTCCTTCCCTTCATTGAGTAATCACTCAAGGACGCTCCTGTTAAGACTCTGAGCCCTAAAGCACGATATGGTTTTTATGATTGTGTTATTCCTGTCACCTTCTTGCCTATTATTAATACAGAACTTGAAGTACTTTTATCAAGGAGGACATCAACGTTGAGACCCTCGAAGATCAGTACGAGCTGGTGAAACGCCAGACGAACTTGTCACACGTGATGCACTACGGTGATTTGGACATCACCAGTGAGCCGGTGTCGTGGTTCCAAGGGCAACGTCAAAAGCGACACAGGAAGAAGGTGCATCACTTCGACGAGGTGAGTGCATGCCGTTGAGAAGTGGCGCAGAGTGATTCAGCTAAGATCCCAGTAAAAATCACCGATGAAATGTCGATGAAACTTGGTCTAACGCTGTTATTTTACGTGCTGATAATGGTTCTAACATTTGGTTTTCGATTTTCAGGACCACCCATATCCTCGAATAGGCTGGTAGTGCCAACATCACCGATTGGCCTTATGCACAATAGTCTACATGAAAGAGTTTTAGCCAAATCTGAGGTTTTGACCTGACCGCTTAGTCGAGAATGTGGATTGAAATTTGGAAAACGGACTGGAAAACGAAAATTTCTGATCAGCACTCCAAGTGAGCGCCTGGCGCGAAGTTCCAGTGAAAAATATCTTTTTTACCCGAATCCGTTCGGTTGAGTCGGAACATTTAAGTAGCGCCAATACCTTTTCCACTGCGCTTATCGCGATCATTTATTAGGCCTCTTGATATGTATATAGTTGCCTCACTTTGCCCATAAGTCTTCTAACGTGACTCTGACCTCAGTGCGGTCCATATTTACCTGTGAGATCTTCTGTCTGCTCGACCGCTTTTCAGTAAACGAAAAATTATCCGCTAACCCTCTCTAGAAGCTATTTCGTGAATCTTAGGAGCCGACTCGAGTGGTGTCGTGGCCTTCGCGAGACGTCGAACTCATGTATCTGCATCAACTCAAGGATTCCACAAACGACATCTTCCGTCAGAAGGAGCTGAAGCGTCAAATTCGAACCATACATGAGGTGCGCCGGATAATTTCCACTTTTACTGTTAATGTTTTCTTGGAAGTCCTCTTATGTATCTCTCGAGTCCGATGCAACACATTTGATAATGAAATTCGAAGAAAAGTCCAACAAGTACGATAGAAAAGCGATATCTGGGAAAGTACTCCATGGCCAGGTGTAAAGTACCGCTGTTTTTTTGAAAATTGTATTCAGGATCGCCGTACCATTAAAACCGTCGTCGTCGATCTTATTGAGAGTCTCGTCACGACAACAGAGGACAGGTACAGTTATTGCGAATGTTTTCCGTAGTCAATGATCAACGGGACGACAGGTGATACAGCTGATCGAGGGAGCGCCCTTGAAGGCAGCTGTGTACCTTTCAACGAAATCTTTCAAGGAATGGAAAGTAAATAATGCAGTCGTTTGGACTCGTGACTACTGTTCAGTGATCCATATTATAATAGTATAGATCGCCCTCGAGTCAAACTTTAAGACGAATTTCAAAAAAATTATATCACGGCATAACTAATACTTCTAGAGCAAATTTGTATCGACAGGAAAATAGGGAGGACAGATGGGTCATCATTATTTGTTATCAACGAGACGGTCAGGTTGAGAAGAAAATCACATTATGCGCTGAAACTGTCGAAGTTCAAAGGGTTTATAAAGAAATATGTATGAATGTAAAGGAATGTTTGTTAAGGGAGGATATGTTACATTGTACTATTTGCGCGGCGGTAAGGTTAGCATCGCAGTCGCAACATCTGTGCAAGCGTTATCTTATCCCATTATACATATTCCTTCATAAAAGTGTAATTAAGAGGTTACGCTCATGATTGCATTGCTCTTGTAGTAGAAATTCCTCGCAGTTTTTTTAAAGCATCACGATCAGGTGAGCACGTACAGCGTAGCGTTAGGATTTAGACCGATTTTAGTTGTCGTTAGGATAAAGGACCGCTTTTAGTTGTTAGTGAAAAAGGTGACAACGCTAATCTGTGGTCAGTGGTTTTTGTAGGCTCAATTTGTGAAACATCTAGCGAGCCCCAGTTGAAATGAAGTGTAATAGTCTTTTGTTGCAGATTCGAACGATTTTTTATTAATTTTTTCCATTAGAACAAGCAGTAGTGAATGAAAAGATTAGAAACGGTGTAAGGTCACAGCAAGGCGCGGGACCACCGAACTGGTCAGATAGTTATAGGTCACTTACCAGTAACACCAAAGGATAAGGTGCTCCTTCACTCCAAAACATGTTCCACACTTAGCTTATAGACGCCGCATACTGGAGGAAAGGAACACAGTGGACGATCTCGACTGCCATCACGATGTTGTGCAAGCGTTCGATTTGGTTTGCATTGATGTTAACAAGGCAAGCTCGTTTATTTTACTTTTCCTCTGAAGTTTAGAGTTTCTACTCCATAATGAAAAAACCGCTCAGCACTCGCTTACTTCTCTAAATCTTCTGAAATCTGTTCCGTGTCTTTTGAAGTGTTCTGCGTTTTAGCTAGCTACTGCTATGCTTTAGACGTAGAATAGTAACAGTTAAAAACTGAAGGCGAGCGACAGCTGAACAGTACTGTTTTGTAAAACCTCTTGTTTTGCTCAAATACAGTGCGGTGGATGCAGCTTAGCTTTAACCACATATCTTTCCTGCGTTCTAGAAAGCATAGCTGTGTTTGTTCTACTCTCGCAGCAAACGTCACGTCAAACAATACTGCGAACACCAAAACGACAAAGAACTAGTTCTCACGCCAAAAATTATCAAAATCTAGCGCTTTTTCTTTAGTAAATATGACTAATGACGTCATTGTCAATTCTATCAGTAAATATATTTCAGCTGCTGATGTAAAAGTTATCGTGTGTTTCAGTATGACTACGCTCTGAAGTATATCTATGTGCTGAACAATTTGTGCATCGAACTTGGCGATAGTTCGGAGATCATCTCTACGATGTGGGAAGTTTGCGCGGAAACGAGATATAGATTTTTCTAAAAGACTTGTCGTTTTTCTTTTCGTTCAGTGAGCTCAGTTCTTTAATGTTTGCCTGTATAGTGGGAATAAATGTGTGCGTAGACGTCGTTCAGTTTCTGTTGAATAGCGGAAATTGAATTCAGATGTTTTCCTGTAATTCAGCCGCGATTGTGTTTGACACCACGTTTGGTCTTTGACGTTTCACTGAACGAATTTCAACAGACGGAAGGGCGACTCGGTGCGATGAAGGAATTGATTTCTAAAATCGTTGAAAAATCGTTGATCCCAAATCGCCATCTTTCAAGTTTACTTCAGCCATTGGTGTTGGAGACCATCCCTTCAAAGCCCCATCCAAGCATTAAAAGATAGCTATATGCACTAACTTTTCATTCGGCGAAGTGGCTTTAGGAAAACCGGGTATGGTGATAGCCAGAGCTTCGTCTCAAAGCTGAAGGAAGAGAAGTTTCATTGTCATTCATAGCTACCCTCTACTTCAACATTTGTGATCCTTGCCGTCTTGTAGCCGCGTGAAATTAAACTACAAATAATAAAAAAATCCTTTAGATTCTTGAACTTTGAAAAACAACTATGCCAAGGTTCATACCAAGTATAACGTCACGCGGTAAAGTTTACATCCTTGCGTTATTGTTGAAAGTCTAATCTCTGATCTCTAAGATTTAATTAAAAATCCTTCACTATCTTGTTCGTTTTAAGTTCCTCTACGCTATGATTACTGGTACGTCGTAATACAGAACACGGCTGAAAAGTAACTAATAATAATTTAATGATGATTTCATGACTCAGATTTCATGTGAAATGTTAAACCCAGAGCGTCGTTTAACATAGCTGCCACAGTTACTTGAACAAACGTTGAGCCAAAAATCAGAACTTGTAGAAAATTTAATATCTTTATTACTCTTTTCTCATAGAAATATGCACAAGATCATACCATTCAAAGAAACAACGATAACGGTTATCATCTACAATACGAACGCAATCGCTGTTGTAGCAAGTGCCGCCAAAACAGTCACGGATGAAACACCGTTGTAGAACTGTCCGTTAGCGTCGTACTGTCGGTTGTTACCGTAACCTGTCGTCGTGTAGCTGTTGCTGTTGTAGCCATATGATGGTGTGGATGAATATCCGTTGTTGTAGCCGTTGTTGTACGAGCTGGATGTGCCGTAACCGTTACCGTAACCGGTATTCGAAGCGTAGCCATTGTTCGAGGTGTAGCCAGTGTTGGTGCTGTAAAGGGCATTTGAGTTCCTTCTCTGCGGTCTAATTTCCTCCATATCAAAATTAATAAAGCAGCAATTCATCGATTTTTATGTTGAAATACGGTGAGGGTATTAAATTTTATAGTTTTTGCTGTAGGCTATGCTAGGACCAAAGTTAAGTTCCAGAAGCAGGGGTAGTACAATTCAGAAGCTTCGAAAATTATACGATAGAACATTCTCATCAACAGAATTTATGCAACGAGCCCTCTAATCATCGTGACTCTAGCAAGCGTGGCACGGAATTTTCCCAAGAGTTGGTAGAACGCTTGATTTTGCCTATACTCGGGACCTGGCTGTATGATTTTGTTGTGTACGCCAGTTTTGTAACTCTAGAAATCAACAATGTTAACAAGGGAATTAAACGAGCGATCAGCGTGAAGCGAATTCAATATGTTGATAAGATTGTACGTTCTCGTCTACCGTACTTATCCAGAGAATCCCTTTAATCTTCAACACCCTTATTTGAACCCCACTGAGCGATACAAGAAACCAATTTCTCCGAGTGAGTAATGATTTGTTGAGTTTTGATAGAAGTTAATAAAGTAATTGGTCTCACCTGTATTGGCTGAATCTGGATGGCTGATTCTGCTGCGCGTACTGTTGAGGCACTGCTCCTTGTTGGTACTGCTTAAACAAATCCTTCAGAATGATACAGTAGACATGGATAAATTGCAAATGGAAGGAAGATTATCAATGGAAGCACAGAAACGTACCTGTCCCATCTGAGCGAGAACGGCAGAAACCGTGACGGCGACGAGTAGAATTAGTTGCATGCTGAGTGAAGTCGATAGCAGCTCGGAGAAGTCTCGGAGGCTGGGATCGGCGCCGTCACGGCAGCGGCTTATATACTCGGCAGGTGTATTGTTTACCTGCGGCTCTTCGACTTGCGCAGAGGGTACAGGTCGCGCCGTCATGAGTGCCAACTCCATCCGTGCCCCGCCAGAGTTCTGCTGCACATTTAACCCTGAACTATGCACAATCAAGTGATCAGCCACACCCAAGTTCAAACAGGGAACGAAACGTGATCGCCGATCAGTTATAGATACGAAACATATTGAGAAATCCTACCAGATACGAATGTAATGTGGACCTCACTAGCTCACCTCATACAGGCTCTGAAGAGGGCTGAAACTTTGGTCCGATTGAAGCCTTAATATCATTCTTGGTTGTGTTCCGGAGACCAGACTCTTTTCGTAGACTACGACCGTGCCAAGATTTATCAAAACCAACCCACTCCCTCCGACGATGCCTACGAAATGGCCTGATTCCGAGCTTCATAAAACGGAAGAGGATTGAAAATGATGTTCAGACTGAGGCTGGCATCCAATTTACTGCAGTCTATAACTGTTCGTTCTGTCTCTCCCTATTATGGGTTCGTTGGACAATCAAAATAAAGGGACTCGCGCAGGGAAGAAAGTCGTTGCTTTTTCAGATGAAGAGAAGAGCAGTTTTTTTTGTTTCTCGAGCCGTGCTTTTTCCGAGGGTATGGCGCGAACGGTGGCGTGATAAGGGGCGATACGAACACTCTTCCCAGCTGCCCAAGCCTTCCATCCCTCTGGGGTCGGATGAATCGGTACCATACTTGTCTGGAAGGTAAAGGCATCGACTTGGAGAAGTGGCTGGCCCCGTAAGTCATTGTATATCAAATGTGCATTTACCATAGCCTCCTGGGCTCTACAGTGTGCGGCAAAAGTCCTTCAACACAGATACTTGACCGTCTAAACGGCAGACCTCAGGCAAATGAGATGAAATTTATAGCATCCATTGCCTTTGACCACACACATATAAAAAGCGTCTAAGTTTCGAAATGACGTCTATTCGCATGTATGCAGGCCCCATATCTCTTGAGGAACGAGTCTACGGCGGCACGCAGGTTCACCGACGCGCCCGGGAAAATCGACAGCCCCAAGTCCTGGAAGACGTTTTGAAGAAAGAAATGCTTCCGCGGGCTTCTCAACACTTCGAAAACACCACTTGGACCTATCAGCAGAACTCTGCACCTGCTCATAGTGCCGAAGTCGTATAGAAGTGGTATTCCGACAATTTTCCTGATTTCATCTCAGCAAAAGAGTGGCCCCCGGATATCCCGGACCCTAATCCGATGGATTATTCAATCTGGTTCATATTGAAAAGAAAGCCTGCGCAACATCGCACGCGAGCGTTGATTCTCTTAAAGAAGCCTTGAAGAAAGCCTGAGAGGAAATTGATGAAGATGTCCTGCGTGCCGCCGTAGACGCGTTCCCCAAGAGACTTAGGGCCTGTATTCGTGCGAAAGGAGGTCATTTAAAAACTTAGATGCTTCGTTATATGTGTGTGGTCATAGGCAATAGATGTTGTAAATTTCCTCTCATTTGCCTGAGATCTGACGTTCAGGCGGTCAAGTATCTGTGATGAAGGATTTTTGCCGCATCCTGTATATAACTAAAGTGGTCCTATATAGCTAAATTAGACAGTGGAACTGGAATACGATGCCGGAACCTCTTCTGCTGACCAACCCGTGATCGATGGCGGCATGAAGAGAGCCACTATTTGTCCAGGACTCGCTCACACAAAGTGAGAACGAACCTCCAAGTGCAAGGAAATAGAGTCCTTTGAAAATCTGTTTTAGTCATCGAAGATTATGTCAACATCCGGCTGACAGGCGACTGCCTCCCCTTTGTAACAAAGAATGGCGCGATCAAGTAGTCTACTCCTACAATACACCACAGGGGTTCCTACTGACTGACAGAACACAAACCTTGTTCTGTCGGTGCTTCCCATTGTCCTGGCTGGATCATAGCACGATTTCTCCTTCACGACTTGACAAAATTGTCATCTTTGGAGATTGGCTAGTTCCAAAGTACAACTTTTACGCTGTGTGACCCCGAAAACTACTCCTATAATAAAAGAATGGAAGAAAAATTTTATTTGAAGTGGCATGGTTTCCCTCCTATTGTGCCATTAGGATATATTTTTTCGCTGTACTATTTTTCAGTAATGAGCGCCCTGGTGCGGAGGTAAGAACAAACAAACAAACAAACAACAAATAGCAACTTGACCTGCACATTTGAGATCGCTCATGCAAAGCAACCATTCATCATTTTAATAGCTCCAAAGTACAGCTTCTACGCTGTGTGACCCCGAAAACTACTCCTATAACAAAAGAATGGACGTTTTCTCAATCGTTCCGACCCTTGTCAGGCCCCGAGAAAGCGAATGCGTCGAAGCGCCAGCCAATAATATAATATACGTTTCACAACCTTGCGTCAAGCAGTAGCACTGACGAAAGCATAGCCCATTATTAATAACAATTATGTTACGATGTTCCAGACTTGCCTAGGATAGTTAAGAATGAATTGCACAGTGGCTGGTCACGTCACTGAGGGGCATTGTGCACATCCACTATATCTCGCACGTTTCTGAGTGGAACACGAACGCGGCATCGAATCTTTCAATTCCGATCAACGTTTAAAACCATTGCACTTCTTCCTTTGCCGTTTGATAGAGAACAACAAGCCCAAAAACTCAGTTACTGTACTCGGAATCTACCTACGGTTTTCCTACTTCTCATTAACTTTTCCACATTCTAACGACGTTCGTTTAACTGGTGTGAAACTCCAACACCAAATTAATTATGATCTCCGTCTCACCACTCGTGTCGCGACTGAACTGTTCCACTTTTTTTGGATGTCTTCTCTGCTGCGAAGAAAGAAGACTCAAGAAAACGATCGACGACCCTTCAAAACTAGAATTTTATTATTGACAAACTCGTGCCGCGATAACGCTGCTCTGAACTCGCACGACAATTCATGGGAAAATGAGGGAGAGAGCGAATATGTCAACAGTGACACATCGAGAATTTTCGGTTACCTGCGTCACCCTGGACGCGATCACGAAAGAACCGCTCGACCAAATGAGTTCGATGAAAGCCATTCGCCTCGCAGTGAATAGGGGAATTTTCGTACACAATCTAGAACTTCAGCCTTGTGCTGTTGCACCCTAGTTCGAACGAGCAGCACCGGTGTTACAAGCTGGAAGTCCTCGAAAACGAGCTTAATTACTGGGTAAATACGCCCGATAGAAATTTCGATGAAAAACGATATCGCTGATAATTTGCGTGGCTCAACACAAACATACACACAAACACTACAATGTTTGCGTTGGTGCTCTGAGAGCGAAGTCATCGCTAATCACACGGCAAAATGCAAACATTTGCCAGTGAATTGTGCGGCTTCCGGGACAATATTGCACACGTGCGATGGAATTGAACTGTGCATTCCGACTCAGACTTTTGCAGCGGCAGAGTTGAAGATGATGACTGAGTTGCTTTGAATATCAAATTGTTGCAAAAGCGGCGCGGTTTTTGAAATTTGTCATTCTTCAGCGCTGCAAATTTTCGTGGGTACACATACGATTATGCGGTATGGACCAGGTTGCTATTGTGGTCAGCTGGTCATTGAACCACAGCGGCATTTGGAGCAATGGAGCTTTAAACGAGTACATCAGAGGATTTCATCTCTTCGTCTTCAATTCTTTGGGGTTAGAATTCGCATCCAGCCCGCCTATCGGCGAGGTTACAGTGTAGAGAGAGAGCTGCAATAGAGCTGGGTAAAGTTTGTGGACTGAGACAGTAAACTTCTCGTGATTCGATAGAGTGTGCGGAGGTGGCCCACTAAATTGCTTTCGTTCACTATAATGAGTGGATGAAGTCCATAGCTATAGGCGGTGAGAAGTTGTGAGAAGCCGAACTCGACATTTCGCACATGTCCTGTCTACGAGGTGCTGCAGAATTCTCATCAAAAAACCATCAATCAGTTCATCGTGTGACCTGGATCGAGGTTAAGAGTCTAGGCTCATGATCTCGATGATCAGGGTTCAATCCCGTCCCAGGCAGAAACTCTTGCCTAGCTCAAAAATAACTGAATAGGGTGTCTCGGCTGATAGAGGAAGACTGTCACAATCATAAGACTGATCGATAGTCGCGTGGAAGGAAGCGGCGATCAAAAATCTGCGATCGAGGACGATATACAGTGCGTTTCAAAAGTATGTATCCACCTTATATTCGGCAATTTCACGCTTCGCGTTCGTTTTTACGAACCGCCGTCTGTTGCGTTAGATTCCTCGTGGTCAAAAATATCTGGGTTGCTCTTCCCAGTAAAAATAATGAACTCCAGCAAAAACGGACCGTTTTTGAATTTTTTTGTTTGTTTCAAAATATGTATCCACTTGCAGAAAACGCAATTTTTATCTGATTTTTAACAGTCGATTGGACCACCATTTTCTCTTATGACGTCGAGCACTCTATTACCCTTGCTACCAACAAAGCTTCGGATCACCTCGTCGCAGATGTTGCCCCAAGCGGTCACCACTGCCTTCTTCAGCTGTTCAACGCTACTGAACTGCTTGTTGTCCGCGTAGACCTGCCGGACAACAATCCTTCACATGTTCTCCATATAGTTACAGTTTGGAGAATAAACTAGCTAGTCCATTGTCCGGATGCGGTTGCGCTGGAGCCAATCAGTAGTCGATCTAGGCACATGCACCGCAGCGTTATCTGGCTGAAGAACATGTGTCTGCCTTCTTCTACCCTCCAAGAAGGGAAGAAGGCTGGACTCCAGTACACCTTGGTATTCCAGACTGTCCATCCGCCAAGATCGAAAGCTGAGCTTCAGCTTTCCGCTGCTGTAGAAGCCGCCCCATATCATTAACGAGCCGCCTCCAAAGTTTCGTCGAGCGAACACCATGGGAGGTTGTCACAGGTCTCTCCAGCAGTGCCGGAAGCCATCAGGACTATCTGGGTTGAACTTCTTTTCATCATTGAAGATCGCCTAACACTGAAACTCCGCCAAAACTCGCGATGTTAATGTGACGAGGATGACGCTACCTCATCTCACTGTGTCACCATTTTCTTTCGCGCACAATCCGATCTCGCCCGCTTATAGAAGTCTATGTGGAGAGCTGCCTCTTGCATGTTCCGTCAGCAGATGTGGTCGTTCATCCGCATTGAACGGTAGATCGTCGTTTGCGAAGCAGCTGGACCCGTACTGGAACGAATTTTGTTGACACCCCATGTCTAGTTCGACACCATGCGGCCAATTCTTCGATGATTCTGACTCGAAAGCAGTTGTGAACGTCCAAGTGAAGGTTCTGATAGATAGCCGTCAGGATTCTGAAGACAACGGTTCACGAATCCATGCGAACGGCCGAGTTGGTGAGCAATGTCGCAATTTGACAAGCCCGTGTCCTCGAGTGCTCGGATCTGAGCTTGCTCCCTCCAATGACAACACGGTTCCACGAATGGGCATGGTGGTTATTTTGAAGTGTTGGACAAGAGCACTATTAATATTCATAGTTTTCCGCCAAAACGAAGCATATCGTTTGAGGGGGAAAGTAAAAGCGCGTGGAGTCCCAGAGTGGATACATATTTTGAAACAGTCAAAAAAAATCAAAAACGGTCTGTTTTTGCTGGAGATTGTTATTTTAACTGGGAAGAGCAACCCTTATATTTTTGATCACGAGGAATCTAATGCAACAAACGCCGGTTCGTAAAAACGAACGCGAACCGTGAAATTGCCGAATATAAGGTGGATACATACTTTTGGAACGCACTGTAGTAGTAACCCCACATGGAGCTCTACACCGAGATAAGATGGCAGTGTGACACCTCAGGCGGAAGCGGAAGCAGCACCAAATGAAAGAAGACGAGGCGACTATCAAGACAAACGTACCCCGTAACTGTGACCGACTAAATTGGTCGAAATAAGAAAAATGAGTGATGTTTATGATAAGCATCTCGGAAAGTCAAATTGAATGCACAAGTAGAAGTGTCGTCAGTTCGGCGAAAATCGTCTAGAAGGGGCTAATTTAGCGTGCTTTGCTTTTTTGTGGTTGTGACATTCAGTATTCGATGTTTTTGAACGGCTAACGGAACCGAAGAAGGGGACGCCACCTCCTATTGCCTGATGACGCGCTGTTGTTTTAGGAAATTTCATTCTCCGACAGTGACGCTTTTATGCTCAAATTTCTAACTGAACTAAGTTCCCATTGTAATTGCCACAAACGAATCTGCTAAAGTGCTTGCTGCTGCTGGTGTTGCTAGAGTCTCAAGCGCCGTTGCTCTAGTGTTCTCATTTCTTACGTGGATGTGGTTATGCAAACGGTACCTTCAGAGCAATAATCTGTAATAGCGTTCAAAAACACAACTGATCACTCTGTCATGATTTATGTGACGTGCGCGCTCCGGTTATTGCGGTACAAAAGCGCTGCGGTATCGTCCTTACAACATTCCTATATGCTGCCAGTGCTACTGAATCTGCTCTTGTTTACTTACTGCTATCCGTTTTCAATAGCAGATGACCATCCCTTTACAGGTGAGGTTTACAGACATCTATTGAACACTTGAAGACATGAGATTTCTTTTCAGGACCTTCTGGACCTTTAAGGAGAGATGCTCCTAAATACAGCAGATTCACACCGTTTCAGGATCCGAGCACTTTTCCTGAGCCGGTGTTTGGCATGGGTCACGGTTTTCCATTCTCGTCGGACAGAACAAAATCGGACGAAGTAATACCGGAAGACCATGCTGCAAGAGGACTAGGCAAGGAGCCCCATTCGCCAGAAACCTCCAGACCCAGGTCAGGGGTTCCTCCGAGCGAGTTTTCCGCACACAAAGAATCTCACAGTGCTGAAAAACCACCGCCGCACGCTTCGAATGAAGAAGAATATCAAAGGCATCGAGAAGGTAAGCACATGCCAACGCCAAAAAACAGTGAAGAGGACGACAGACCCCCTTTTCCTCCTTGGAAGCAATTTGAATTGCCACATGAGTTTCTGGAGCACAAAAATTCAAGGAAGGATTCCCATGAACGGAGCCCACCTGATGCAAGGAAAGGACGTGAGGAAAGTGGAGAGGAGAGAAAACAAGAGCGTCGGACGTCTTCTGAAGAGCCAGAAAACAGCAGAGAACAACAACGTTCCCAAAAAGATGACCGAAAATTGGGCAATGGAGGAGGCCCTATGTCAGCATCTGCAGGTCCTAATCATTCGCGAGAAATGGAAACGAGGGATAGATCGCCTTCTGAGAGCCGTGAGGTGATGCGCACGTCTGAAAATAAAAAAGGAAAACTGGTTGGGGTTGATATTCAATTGTTAGCCGGCACGAATGCAAAAAGTCGAAAATTACAGCTACCAGGAAGATTTTCCCCGCTGAGCGGGCCGTTTGTCGATGAAGAGTACGAAAGGCGTCCATCAATGGACGGGCACTTCCCAAGGAGAAGGATCCCTCACAACGGTCCGGAAAGGGTTGTAGAGGATGGAAGGAGACATATCAGACCGAACGATATTCCTTACAGACGATTCGGACCTTTTGGAGCCTATTTTGAACGGCCCACGAAACCGCCGCCACCGATAGGCTTTCCTCCACCAAGGCCATTATGGATAAGGAACCGTTTCGACAGTAGGATGCGCAAGCCTGGTGAGTTCTTCCATGTTCGACCTTTTGTCTTTTTTTCCGATGTGTACTTTAGAAGATATATAGAATTCACGTCTTTGTCTCTGTGTTATCACGTTACCAACCTAGACCTTTTCAAAAAATGCTGCAAATTCAAAAACTTCTTCATGCTACTATGTTCAATGTAGTCGTCAAACCAGGAGTGAGAGCGTTCCTCGAAACAACTGCGGATTCCGATTATTTACGTTTTAAACGCAGCTAGTGCTATCATTTGTCTTCTGAAAGACTTTTCTATTGTGTATGAAGATTTAGTGACAAAAGAATTACTTTCGTTGATTGACTACTTTAGAAGAGCATTAATCAATACATGTCTAGAATTACATCTATTCACTGAATATGTTTAGATTAAAACCGCGGGCCATTGTAACACAACACATTTTCAGATTCCGAAAGCAGAGAATCGCATCGACCGATGAACGAATTTAGTGATTCTCACAAACAAGAGGCGGACATCCAAACCCATTCTCGATCACCTTTTCCCGCTACATCAACAACAGTGAGTACGACGCCGCATGCGGAAAAGAGGTGAGAAACATTCACAACCCATTCTATTTCTCTATTAGATTCTAGAAAAGCAGGATTAAGCGTTTAGTTTGGAAAGATGTTGAGAACTCGTCCACACATTGTTGTTCCACGATGCTCTGACGGAAGGTGCAGATAAGAATCAACAGAGGTAAGGGGAGGCAGCGCACTCACCGGTCATGACTAAACATTCATCCCTTCTGTAAATTCTGGACTCTTTCCGACAGTCTCTCTTGAGTTTTTCGTGCGAACGTTTATCTCTCTAGCGCTAGTATACGTATCGACACCTCAATCTGTGCACTGTTATGGTCTAAGATACGATGCCATTTCAGAAGTATGCTTTTTTCAACATTCCGATGTTGAAAATCAGCAGACATGTCTGGAGTTGTATATGTTTCGTTTCAGAGACGATCCCTCTACACCCGCAGAAGCGCCAGTGAATCAACCTGCGCCAAAAGTTCTCGAAGACAAGAGGCAAATCGAAGCCAGCAAGGAGAATAGCGACAAATGTGGGCAAAGAACAAGGGCAGACAACGATGATCGTGTGAACAAACTCATCAAGCGAGCAGTCGTTACAAGCGTTCCTGTGAACACCTCTGTAACGTCAACTTTTTCGCCTTTCACATCGGAAAACGGCAGTAATGTATCGGTCACCAACAATGACCGTAGATTTCGCGATCTTCGCCAAAATTCGGGTTTGGATTGCGGAGACAGCTCGGAAAGTCAAGATTCTGGAAATACCACCACCATTGCCCTCACCGTGACTGTCACCACTCATCCGTCTGTTTCATCTGTTTCTGATCACGTCCCGGAAACCACTACCTATCAAGCAACTCCTTCGATTTCTAATAATGCTCCGCAGCTAACGACTCAGAGGGCATTCTTTGTGATTTCTGGCGTGAAAACAGAGTCTGGGACGCCAGTCACACCCAAAATCGAAGACTCTCTCATTCCTCAAAACAGTCAAAATCGAACATCATGACCTTTCTATTTCCTACAACTCCTGAATTATTTCAATTATTTGTTGTTTCTTCTGTTTCTTAATAAATGCTCCGCTTTCTTTCAGCTACAAACGAGAACTCTTTCCATCAGCACTGATGCAGAAAATGTGATTTCTTGAGAGTAATCACGTGGATTTTTTGTATTTTGTACGGATTTTCTTGTATTTTTGTACGGATGTTGACTTAGGCATCTGTTGGCATATCGGACTTGCATCAGAGGCCAACACAATTTGTTCCGTTCTATTCTAAATACTGTTTTGTCAAGGCGTCCCACAATGAAATGTAACACACCACTTCTACGCGTTGATTTTAACACGATAATGATTCAGCTTTGTCAATCGACATTTTCAGCGGTGTTTGTGAGGTGAGGTACAATGTTTCTCTCATAATTAAATAGAGAGTTGAAACCATTCTCCCAGAAAAAAGCAGACATGCTGCCGATCTATTCGCAGATTCTGGTCTGAACTGCATGATATCGCCAGTATCGCTTGTCCTTCGAAAAGCGGGCGGTGCTTCAGAATCATGAAGTCTTAAGTCCTAATACGTATTGGACATCTAGGATGCGTTTCAATTTCAACGGACTCCTTCACCATCGTTTCATGCGATGTTTGCGTCCGATGCGTTCGCACCTTATCCATGAATAATGAATAGTACAGAAACTTCGGTACTTCTCGAGTAGTTAACGTTTCTACTCCAGAATCCTCAATGTGCAGGCGTACTGTAATCGAGTGTCCTTATGCTAGAATCGAGCAGTGTGCAATCTGCTTTTTCAAAGTCAAGGAGGAAACCAAATCTTCTTCGAGCATGTAGTCGGCGATCAGCTATGTGTGCTATCCTAGGAAGAGTGCTCTTCGTCGACTTTGATTCGGAAAGCGATGAGCAGTGCTATGTGAGTGTAGTTTAGTAACCTTCCACCACACCTTGACATCCATAGCACATTGATTGTAAACTGCTGCAAGCACCTCACACTTACTTGTTACGACCTCCAAGAGACTTTTTGTCCACGATGCCGGACATTCTTTCAAGGTCAACGACAAAGGGAAAACAAATCTTCTTCAAGCGATTGAACAAAACTTTCACATTTGATTTGCGGCATTTGTCCATATCTAACAAGACAGCGATAGGTCGAAGAACAACGTCACTTTACAGTCTACACAAGAAAAGGTGAAGACGCAAGTTCATCAATTTATGCTTTATATTTGAAAAATTGCCAAAGTGCGGAGAGTGGGTATTCTGATTACAATGTTTTTACAACAGATAGTCACTGTTGGAACTTGTAAGCAGCACAACAATCAAGGCGCAAATATTCCAGTTCATTATGGGTCTCCAATATAATTCCTCGACAAATTTCGAATCACGAATTTCGGCCGAAGACCATCCCATCCGACGACAATTACGAAGCAGTCATAATCAGCCGCTCGTTCAAAGACCATTTCATCTTACAGAAACAAGTTGAAAGTGAAGAGCAGTTAAGAGCAGAAAATATTAACCTCAGGTAACCCCAACCTTTTGGAAGACATAAGGTGATACTGCGCTTGTGCTGCAGAGTTAAGAGGCACCTGACAACTGCACAGTCAAGTGATCAATCTTCGTGCAGGCAAGCCTTTCATCTCTCCGACTTGTTTGGGGAGGTAAAGACACCAACTCGATCAACGTTTGTCTTCCACAAGTCTCCCACAGTCTCCAACAGTCACACGCTACAAATTCAAATTTAACACGAACGCAGCAAAGTTAATTGGTGTGTAGCAACTTCATTTCGGAAAATGAAACGATTAAATCTCCTCGGTTCTTAGTCGTCAACTAAAAAAGGAGAAAGAAGAACGACTTTAAGTTTCGTTTTCTATAACAGAGCGGGTGGAAAATTTGTCATGTTCAGCAAAAAGGCGCAATGTTTCGTTTCATCCTCTCAATCAGCTGGATAAAGGCGAAAGGTAAAAGTCAAAGGTTGTCGGCATTGATCGGTCAATGCTACACACTCTTCTTCCATTCAGAACTGTAGAAATAGGGAATGTGTAGGGCCTAAACCGTGAATTGCGGGATCGCTATAGAAGCCTGTGGTCTCCTCACCTTCCGAGACAAGTCGGGTATCAACTTACCTGATCTCGATGGAATGGAAGGCTTGGTCACCCCTGTCAAGGATCGATCTCTCGATCGTAAGGATCGATTGGACAATCTCAGATTGTTTTTAAATGGCGACGTACACTGACTGTGTCGGTTACCGCGTAATTTGAAGCCGGCCTTTGTGGGTCTACATTTCACTCTTTCAAAGTGAACGAAAAACTAGGCCGACGAGGTGATTAACAGCGAACAGTTATTAATGATGCGATAGAACAGCCAACGACCGGTACACTACAATCAATTAGATGGTTGACCATCTATAACAAAGTAAAATCTTGTTAGGATTCCATTAATGAGCCGTAGTCAATAATTAATTTACTTAGTAAAAGCACAATAGGATGTTCTCTTGCAAAGTTTAGCAAAATACACTTATGCATGTTGGGCTTAATGTTTAGTACTTTACTGTTTCGATATCCTATTCCTTTCACTACCATATTTACTCTCCTAGTTTCCGTCATTTTGTTTCATCTTCCCTTGCAGTTTCCATTTCAATATTCAAGTCAATAACCTTATTAATTGGCTGTAGTACTTTGGTATTTGCGTCAATGTAGGACATACCAATAATAAGCTCAAAGAAACGTTGGAGATGGCACTCGTATGATGCAGTAAACCTCCACTTGAAAATAAGAAGGCCTCATTCCAAGCATACTATAGTACGACATGACGCCAGCGAACTGGTGGAGCGAATTAAGAGGGCCGAACGGTGAAGAAGAGTAATCTACGCTGTCGCGTTTCCAGAGTGTACCATGTATCGGCTAGTGGCTACTCTGTCCACCATTATGATCGCCGTCATTGCCCTGGTTCTCTGCGTACAAGTATCCTCAGGTGCGCTGCTTTACTGAGTATAATTAGGATTAATTAATTAAGGAATAATTAGGATTATTATCTCAAAATGATATATACTGAAGGAGCACTTTTCAACGGATTCGAACAACTGTTGCACTTAATTCTCTAGCACAGATTTTGTTTGAATGTTTGACTGACTTGTTTGTTTGATCCCTTGTAATTATATTTTTGTTGGCGTGTCATTTCTTTGGATGACACCATCATATATGTTTCAAACCATTAATTTCACAACCACAAAAACTATACGTTCAATGTCTACTCGCGCGGAGTTCCCATGGAATCAGAATTCGAAGGAAAAAATATTTTTGAAATGATTTCTGAAGAGGTTGAGTAAGACATTTCAAAGTCTGCTCAGGGTGGACCTACTTCTGTTCGAAAAAAAAATGAGTCTACGGTGAAACGTTATGCCCACATATCGTCCCACACATAACGAAGGCCGTCATCTCATTTGATGGAAAAATCTAAATGTTCTTGGTATCTGGAACATGCTTAAAATCCGATGGACTTCAATTTTCAAGCGATTATACACTTTCAAGTTCAGTTCCAACTTCTCGTCCTGTATCATACATCAGAACAGCAAATCACAAAAAATTTTGAAAGTGTTGGAAAAATTACGGAGATTTGTGCTAGCGTTTGGGTATCGTAGGGAATTTATCTATGTTGTCCAAGCCCCAAATTTCGGACAAAAATTGATACTTGTGTGAAATGGATGTACTGCATAACAATAGGAGCATGAACTCCATTGGACGCAATATATATTATTAATAGAATTTTTTCAGCCTCATTGTTGAGGCGCTCTACGAAACCCAAAGCTTATGGTACCACCTTGGAATACATCTACCACTACGACTCAACAAAACATAAGAAGCCGGTAATACGCAGGAGATACGGTGAGCTTTCTCTTTGCGATATACTCAAGAAGTAAATAAAGGAAACTAATTATAGGAATAGTAATTTCGGCAGTCCTGACAAACAACTGCAATATGGTGAACGGCTTGCAACAAGGGTATAACTAACAATTGAAAATTCGAAGTCAGATATTAAGAGGGGTATGCGTATTTCTATCAATTCGAAGCCGCTATGCCATCTTCACTTCGCAGCGACATTCAGAGGGATGGAATAGCCCGGGCTCATATGCCCATCTGCACCACGCGGGCGTAATGGCGACCCATCTCGTGATGGCGATTCAATATTACCTACTGCAAATCTACGTATGTCAGGCATATAAACCCACTGAATTTGGTATAACTTTACTGACAGCATTTTTAAAAACGAACTCTCAGTGGTTGTGACCTTTCAGGTGGGCAGCAGTGGACTAATGTGGACGATTCGATGAGTGAAGAGGAGAGAAACTCCGTACATAAACGCCATTCACCACGAAAGGTATGTAGGATTTGAGCATTTACGTCCAGCTGAATGTCTATATGTAAAATCTTCTGTCACTTTACAAGATCTTGCGTTGCAGCTTAGAAGTCCCGAGAAGCAGCATAGATCGCAACTAATGTGGTCGACGCCGTGGTATAATTCTCCACTGAACCATGATGTCGACATTAAGAATGATGCCTCTCTTAAGCAGATGAGGAGAGAAAAAGCCAATAATGTAAGTTCCATGAACTATTAATTAATTCTACTAAGAATTATCACTTGTCTATTCGAAGCTTACAACCTTCTACTATTAGGCCTATGGTATACTCTGGCAACGGGCCCGTCGCAGCGGAGTTAAAAATGCATGGCTCCCCTCTATACAGCAGTGCAGCTGGGTTTTTTGCATGCTGCTATGTGCGGGGACTCGGATAGTTTACCGCAAAGGGAAAAAGGATGGTGCTGATCCTCTCAGGACAATACTGTGGCAGGACCCCACTTTCGTCGCAGCGCAGTGCGCTGCGACCAACCTGCGCCAGGTGCAATGGTCGGGCAGCACGGCTCCGAGTCTCCGCGCACAGCAGCATACAAAAACACAGCTGCAGTACTGTATAGAGGGGAGCCATTTTTAGCTACGCTGCGACAGGCCCGTTGCCGGAGTATAACATAGGCCTTAGAAACACCCAGCACTAGCGGCACCAACGCTCACCGAAGTGAATGCATCCTATATAGAGAGGACTAATATACAAATACAACAAATAGATGATCATATGGCCTGCATGATAGTAATTACAGGAATGGCCTCGACATAATCAGCCGAGGCAGTTGCTAGAACAATGCCGCAGTTTTATTGAAATCTTTCGTGACATACAGTACCGATCAAAATGGTGTCACCGTGCATTTTTGAATACAAGTAGTCGAAACAAAGAGGAATCCTTCTCCAATTGGTAGTATCAGTAACTTTATTAAAAATACATTGTTCTAGGCGCTTGCTGGAATCTTTTCAAACTTTGAACGTGTTTTTATACGAATTTTCACACGACTACATCTTTCGAAACGCTGCACATGAAATCAGACCAAGGTGATATTTCGATAGAGCATGATTAATTTGTCATGAGAGGCTACGAATGATCAGATCAGATCGCCCTTTAAACTGTAGATTTTGTAATCGAAAATTTTTATGGCCAAAAATAGCAAAATTTTGAGACCCTACCTCAAATAAAAATCTATATCAGTACAGGGTTGACCAAACTGCACCGATGTTCAGGCTATCATGAAATAGGAGTTTTTCATCCTGGTACATGTTAAAATGGCTTATAAAGTTGTACTTACATAAACTGTAATATTCAAAAAATCAGAGGAGGAATCGACTGTTTCATCTAATTTGCACACGTTGAAAATGCCAATGTTGAAAGTTTTCCTCTACTTTTCTCATTCACTTCCGAACGCAATCAAACTTGATGTAATAATCATTGACCACTTCGCCTAGGCGTTAACAGCTTCTCCCGCTACCGTACACTGTACTGATGGGGTATCGCATTTTCAATGTGTGCAAATTAGATGAGCTTTTTCTACAAAGGAGTTGGACTCCTTTTTTCTAACTCACTGTTTGAATGTTAGAAAGTGTCCTACGCAGTGGAAGAAATTGAAATCGATTCCTCCTCAGATTTTTTGAATATGACTGTTTATCTAAGTAGAACTTCATAAGAACTGTGAGCGTAGTGTGAAACTTTAACGAGTATTCGGAAGAGAAAATCTTATTCTATAAAAAGCTCAAGTAAGGAACAATTCGTTCAGCTCTATACTGATACAGAGATTTCTATTTGAAGTAAAGTCTAAGAAAGTTACTTTCGACTGAAAAAATCTAAAGTTTCACGGCAATCTGTACTCATTTATGCCTTTTATGACCAATCAAACATGCTCTATCGGAATATCACCGTTGATTGATTTCACGTGCAGCGTTTCGTGAGACATAGTCGTGCGAAGCTGCATACAAAAACGCATTTAAAAACTAAAAAAATATCGATTTTCCGGCAAGTCTAGAGGTCAATGTAATTTTGAGTAAAGTTACTAATACTACCAATTGGACTAGAATTCCTCTTGGTCTCGACTATTTGTTTTCAAAAATGTAAGGTGAAATATCATTTTGATCGGTACTGAATATGTACCGTAACTCATAACATGACGAATCCATAGGACACAAGAGGGAGAGAGAAAGTCGTGATGTTCTAGAGCCGGTGAAATCCGTTCTCAGTTTTATTCACCCTCGCACAAAGCCTACGAAGCCTTCCATTTATCCAACGTAGAGGACATTGTTAACTAACGATTTCAGGATCGTTCGCATGAAGTACTTGAGAAGATGGAGAAGATGGCACAAAATTATCTGAGAGATGTGATTGCCTTGCACTTTCCGGAATTCCCGAATCCTTTTGATGACGATTCCATGTTCTCACATCTTCCACGTGAATTCAAACATTCGAAGATTTGGAACAGATAACGTCTTTATAATGCTTGAAAAGTTAGTTTGTAAAAGCATCACTTAGGGCACAACAACTGACTTTGGGAGCATACGAAAATATGTAACAAATAAAACTCTCAACATATCAACGGTAGTTATCACAGAACAAATGAAAAGACAATACACAAAGTGTTATAAATGAGCATTAGAAACTATGAATGAGTATCATCTTCTACGAGGATTTAGTGTAGTATTTTGTTGGGACAAATGGCATCTTCGTAACAGTAACTTGAGCTTGTTTGGCTCCGAAATCTACAACGAATTTCGTTCCAATTTTAGCGTAAGGCTTGTCGACGTAGGCGATGGCGATGTTTTGATCTGAAAAAGCATTCGTAAAGATACTACAACGTTGATCAACAGTAATTAATCGTAGATACCTAGACAAGGAGATGGACATCCAGAAGTTATAAAACCAATGGCACACTTATCAAGAGGATCAACCAGTGGCAAATGCGCTGAAAAACACGAGCCATCATTAACACAACGAATGAGTAGTTTTTATGAAAAAAAAACCTCGTGGTGCTCGTCCTGGTGCTGATATGAGTCCAACGCGCTGCTTCGGCCAGGTTTTTGTTTTCAACTGCTCGACAACCTTTTCAGCTCCAGGAAATCCGAGCGTTTCACGACGACGTTTCGCTGTAGAAAAATCTCTGTATTTCTCACACTACCGTATGTAGGTATACCCAAAAAAGTTACACCACATACCTACGACAAAGGCCAAGCCTGCTTCAGCAGGAGTTGTATTCTCATCAATATCACTGCCGTAGAGGCAAAGTCCAGCCTCCATTCGTAACGCATCTCGCGCACCAAGTCCAGCTAGTTTGACTTGACCGTACTAAATATGAATAAGCTATACAACTTGAAAAGTAAACCAAATGAAACAATGCAGCAACTGAGCACCATAGGTTAGCGATTCATTCCATTACCATTCGCCTAGTAAAGCTTACCAACTGAGTTACAAGTTAACCCACGCGCTAATCCTAGAAGATCAAGATAAAATATTTAACTAAATTTCTTAGGATGAAGCTCTGTCCTTACAAAAGCAGAGTAGAACACAAGAGTCACCAACTCTTACCTTAGATTCAAGGATTCTTTCCGTGAGAGTGGCAGCTTCTTTTGGGTCGACCGAGATCTGAAAACGAAAGAAACTGTGCTAACGAGGATAGTAAGCGCAACTTTTCCTAAGATCTTGCTCACACAATTATACCAACAAGCATGCACATAAACGTCCTTCCTTACGAGCAAATTCAAAGAGATGAAGCGAAAGCAATATTAGTCGCTTTAAGGTGTACAAAAATAGAATAAGTTGTAGTGGTTGTGAAAAACAATGACATGTCGATGGTTTCCGGACACAATTTTTTGGCCACGTAGAAAAGTCAATAGGACGTCTTCCACTCGCTGGAACGCTTTGGCTTGAAGAGATCCGTCTCCAAAAACAAATGGTTATGATGCTCCATAAACTACAGTCGAAGACAAGGATAAAAGTTATAATGATAGCCGTATCAATATGATATCTATTTACTGTTCACCTCCCAGAGACTCAATAGAAAGACGACAACTGCGTTGTATCGAAAGACGACAACTGCGTTGTCTGCGTTTGAAAAACGGTAACATGATAGACTGCTCGAAAAACGGTAACATGAGACCAGCGCAGGACTCATGAATGGCATACCCGATATAAATCCAAAACGTCGCATAGCGGGGTTCACCAAATGTTAATTTATGTTTCATACAAGGTCTAACATGATTCATTTGCGCAGTAATGTTCTTACACAACTCATTCAAATGGTGTTACTAGTTCGACGTCTCCGCAGCATGTTACGCCATTGGGGTGTGTTATATCTAACATCGAATAAACCCTAGTGTTGATGAATCAAGGTCAGCGCGTCGTTCAGGATATTTGAACCTTGACTGCACCAACAAATTATATAGATCTCTTACGAACCCTGAATGAACCCGGCTGTGCGCGTTGTCGAATCACGATCTGCGGAGAATATATTTCACGTTCACCATTCATGACCAATGACACCTATTTGGCAGCAGACAAATGAAAAACAAAAGCGAAGTTACATTGGTGTGATTCTGTTTACCTCGACGCCATCTTCACCGGTGTAACCACACCGCGTTACACGACAGTTTTCAATGCCGAATACTTTTCCTATGGTAGTCCTCATGAAAGTGAGCTTCTGAAGATCGATATCCGTTTCTTGTTGGAGCACTTTGACCATCTCCGGGCCTGTAATGCACTACAATAGTAAACTTGTGAGATCCATTTCCATATCCAATCACTAGTGAGAACCTGCTCAAACTAGCTCAACAACAACTTAAACATTGTAGGGGCATGCTCACCCTGAACTGCAATGAGACCTCTTCCGTCAAGAACTTTGATGTTTACATCTTTTCCGTTCGCCCTCCATTTTGCTGCATTCTCCTGCAACGATCGGATTAATGATATTCCTGCATTTATTTGAAAGTTGAAACTTGCCAGCTCACCTGAAGGTATGGTAAGTCCTTGTCAATACAACCGGCGTTGGTGACCATATAAATGTAGTCATACTCAGTCTTTGAAACTATGAGGTCGTCCTTTATCCCTCCTTTCTCATTTGTAAAAACTGAAAACAACGAAAAGCTTTCATGTCGCACCACCAATATTTCTCGCAATTTTCCTGAAAATTCACCAGAAAGTGTTCCACTGTTCTCAGACAGCCCTTCAACATCTGCGGTCGTTAAACTTTCTATGAACGCAACTCTGAAACCAATCAATGAATATATAGTCTGCAGTGCAACGAAGAGAGAAAAAATGGAGGTTAGTTACTCAAATTCGTAGAGATTATACCTATCTTTTCCGGTGATATGTGTCTGCAGCATGTGGGAAACGTCGAAAATGCTTGCATGTTTCCTAGTATGTCGGCAAGATTCCTGGATCGAGAGGTCGGCATACTGCACTGGCATCTCATAACCGGCAAACGGAACAATTTTGCCTTTGTACTTGTTGTGCAAATCGTACAGACATGTTCGCTTCCTAAAACGAGACAATTACACAGTCGATTAGAAACGCGAAGGTAGCGAAATCTCGAAGGGTGCCTTAGTAGACAAGGTTTTCTCGTCGCCTCTTCCACGGAAAAAAATTAATAATAAATTGGTTTACTTCACAATAATTATAGATCTGGAACAATGGAATACTGGACCAATCGAAAAGTTATCGAGAATTGATCCAATGATTCTCCACCCGTTTTCTTTTCAATCGGCCTATCTTATCCTTATCTGCAATATGGTCTGTCCCCTGACAAATCTTGCTAATAGCTGCCATATACGACCCTCCAGGCATAACGATGAGTGGTGACAGATTTCAGTCTGGAGCTCGGAAAAGATAGTCTTTATTGACACAGACTGACGAGTCGCAGAATGCTGCCTTCTTCAGAGTTTTAAGTCAAAGTGCAAGTTTTGGCGAGGTTTGTGGCGATGTTCCACTTGCAATAGTGTAATGTTCCATTTGGACTGTTTAGACTCCAAATAAGGCGACATTCGCCGAAACGTCAGTCTGCGTCAGTTAAGGTTTTACCAATCTCGGTTCTGAAATCTAAACTGATATCTACCCCACATATCTGGCAAGTGTTCTGCTACTTTTACCAACAGCTAATGTTGCTGGTAAATCTAGCAACGATGAGGGACCTATGATTCACGTAACTCAATTGGATCACTAAAGCTCACATGAATTAGGTACATACTTAAATGTATTACCATCTCAGGAAGACGTAGTGTATATGGCACCACACTTATTAGAAACAGTAAGGAAGCACACGAAACCTACCCTGCTGAAGACGAGCTGAACTGGCGAACCAGTGTACAACAGAAGCGATTCATTTCAATGCTGCACGACCTGAATGGAAGAAAATTGGTGAATAGTAAAGGTGCCTTCTGGGTGCATATCTTAGAAAACACTTTACAAGGTTCACAAACAAGTAGTTTAGAGTCGTCTTTGAAAACGTGCTCCACTCTAGCTCCTTTTATGGTCAAAAGCAGAAACTATCCTTCTATAGCCAAAAGCAGAAAAATATTGTTCCTCGAATGTCTTTTTCTTCGTGAACCAACTACACAGCACGCGAAACCACAAGTCACCCACCGTCATTGCTTCCGCTTGGGAAAGAAGACAAAATTGGACGGACAAATGATACTGCAGTAGCACAAAATGTTACGAAGCAGAGCTCAGTACAACTTTGTAGCGATGAATCCGCTAATGTGGACACTCCGCAAAGCTAGTAAAAAGTATTTTACACGAACTTTTAGGCTTAATTGGCGTCCCTAGACTCACGATTAGCATTTGAGTGACCTGTTCGTTTAAAATAAAATTTTGTAATTAAGTTTTATGGCGCCTGCTACAAGAGTAATTGAATATCTTGGAACGTTTTACAAACAGTTCTGTCCCGAAACTTGTAGATTCGTTTGAGGTGCTGATCACGACCCTGACATCCGTCTCTTGTAATTCGGTCTATTTCGACAGCGATGAGTAGGTAAGATTAAGGGGGATGGGACCAACAATTTATGTTCCAACTTCCTTCGAAAGAAAGGAAGTGGTATATCGTATACTGTTCAAGAATACAATGTTCGTTTCTCTGATTTCAGGTACAGATGTGCACCGCTAGATATTAAATCGGGATGAAAGGCTTGGCTGAAAACTATCTATAGGATGCTTGAAGTGGCAACGATCAGAACAATCATTTCACAAAATATCGTCAAAAGCCACCCTACCTTTATTCAGGTAGCCCTATGTATTATAGTCTCTATTATATCTACTATCGTATCCTTTCACAAAATATCGCCAAAAGCCACCCTACCTTTATTCAGGTAGCCCTATGTATTATAGTCTCTATTATATCTACTATCGTATCCTCCATCATCTTATATCTATCATCTATACTTATAACATGATAAAATTGACGGTAACTTCCAGTAGACCTCAGACTCATGATCCTGACAGGAATTTTCGAAACTGAATTCTGAAAACTGTCCTGGGCACCAGAGTGCTACAAAAGATATAGGGCCATAATTAATTATTCTCCGTCACCTCGTTAAAGAGCTTCGGTCTCAGACCTAAGGCGAAGGTTCCACCTTTAGAGCCCAGTAAAGTCGTTACGTGTTCGATCGTAATGAGCAATGTAATGGGAAGTTTGCGTTTGCTTGTCCATGAGCAAAATAGAAAACAATGTCACAGAAAACAATAATAGAAACAAACACAAATTCCACAAAAAGCCAAATGGGAAGACTAACCTGACAGTGGAAACGACGTTGTGACAAAATAATCACGGTCGATAATCGTGCCGCCGGTGTTTCGCAGTGATAAGGTGCCGGCTAGAGCAGACCGCGAACCATATGGACGATTTAGGCTACCTAAAACCGCCAACAAACATAAAGGTTATTGTAGAGCCAAAACAACCTTTTGCCATATAAAGAGCAAACAATCGAACCTAGAAATCGAGAACTTTTCCAGGGACTGCTGGGTCTCATCATTTTCTTTATGGATAGGGAGGTGGACTTCTAACTTCTATTCAACTCAGTTCTTCTTGGTAACCAAGAGGCATGGCTCAACAGTCCAACTGAATAGCTTACATCCCACTAGCAAACTAGAGCCAGAGTGGTCACTAAAAATAAGGGTTCTTCGGGTATAATCATTTGGAGCTATTTCGGGTGGAGGTGCAGGGTGCTGGTCCGTAACTTCACGTCGACTTTAACGTTATCATTGTTATATCTGCCATTGTTTACGATAAACTCAATGGTTTTTGACATGACTGACGTGTAAACTCTTCAGAACTTTTCACATCATAACATGTTAGCACAGAGTCGACGCAATATTACAGACCTGCCCGCTGCACACCCTAACCATAGCACCAAACGTAGTTCCCTACTGTGCGTTAGTAAGATGCTCTCGATGCCAGTATGTGCAAACGTGGGTCAAACGAACATCCTCATTATCCGAAGAGCAGTATTGTCAAAGCAATGGGTTAAAACTCTCCAGTAAATGATCAGCAGCTCATTTGGCTGTTGGACGAGTTAAGCTGCTGGACCTGAATTTCCGCTGCGGGACCCACCGCCCTGATCGGGTTCTCATAAGCGTCTGGCGCTGTGCGCTCGTCTCATACCAGGGGCCGTATGCTCGTCTCACCCGAGATAGCTGGGGATGGGGAGGGGCTCCCCGCGCGCCGCCTCCTCCTCCTGCGTTTGCGTATTATCTCGGGTGGAGGGCACCGGCGGGGACTCCCCCACTCGTCGCGGGGAGAGACGAGCATACGGCCCCAGCACTCGGGGGTGGGCGGGGCTGGGAAGGAACGGGCAGGTATGGGTGTAGTCGACATCGTAGCGCGGTGCTCTTATTGGCTCGCTCCTCCTGAAACCTGCCCACTCCCGAGGGCTCAGGAGAGACGAGCATACGGCCCCTGATGTGTCATTTAGGCTCTTGGTATACTCCAGTCGGCCGTCGCCGACAGGAAACTGCGCGGCGATGGCGATCGACGACGATCGACGACGATGGCCGGCGGGAGAATACCGGGGGCCAGCGACCGCCAGCGACCGCCAGCGACGACCTGCCATCCTTCACATTGGGGCGCCTTCAAAATCGTTATCACCATGTACAATTACCACCCTAGACGAAATTTGAACCAGATCGGTCATGGTACCTGCCTCACCCAGATTGCTTCTGCAAGAAGTATGGGTCGTCCCCAGTCAGATTGCAGAAGACAGATGCCAAATTCGTGATCCGCACCTCAGAAGGCCCGCAAATTTGTGCTTATTTCTGATTCTATTCCATGTCGAAACTTTCTATTGTGGCTTTTCGAACTTTCCTCCTGTTTAATGTCGATGTCGCTAATATGTATAGTGTTATTTTGAAGTTTCTTCTGTTGTTTCGAAATTCTGTTTCTTTTTCTTCAGCTAAATTTAAAAAAAACAAATAAGTTATAAATTTGAATTCAGTTCAGTTGGAACTTCTCCTTCAATTCAATCTTGAGCATAACAATTCAGATCAAGTGCATTTCAATTTTTTGAATTCATCTTTAGAGAAAATTTGAAATTGAATATAATTTAAATTGAAATTGAATGTAAGAATTAAAATTAGACTGGATCCATTTTTTATTTGATCCTTAATTTTAAAAACTAAACTGAGGAGAAAAAGGAGCAAAAGAAAGCTTCAAAATGACATTTGTCATATTAGAGAGTGATCGATCCTAATGTGATTATACTAGAGGGGAGTTCTTTATCACGTACTTCTGTTCTGAACTATTACTTACTTAGACTTAGTTCCTCCCTTGCCGTTGAGCACATAGGGCGACGAACTCTCTCCACCGCTGTCTGTCTTGGGCGACTTCTTCGCATTCCTGTCCGGAAATATTCATCATCTTCAAGTCGTTCAAAAATGTTCTTCTCCAAGTGTTTCTCGGGCGACCTCTGGGTCGCTTTCCGTTTGGCGGGATCCACTCCATGGCTAGTCTTGGCAGACGACACATCGACATGCGCAAGATGTGGTCGGCGAATCGTAGTCTTCGTTCAGCGACAATTTCGGCTAGGTCTTTTGAACGACAGCGAAGTAGTAGTTCCACGTTCGTTATGCGATCAGCGTAGCGTATTTTCATTATTCGCCTCAGGCACTTGCAGTGAAAAGCGTTCAGCCGTCTGACGTTACTCGTTGACATCTTCCATGTCTCGCTAGCACATATCGCAGTAGGGACAACTATGGATAAGTATAACCGCGGTTTTACGTCGATTGAGATTGAAGACGATGTCTACAGTGGCCTTAGTCTTCGAAATACCGCCGTCGCCTTCGCAATTCGAGAGCGAACCTCGACGGTAACATCACCATCAGTGGTAATCGCGCTTTCCAAGTAGGCGAAAGTATTGACTACGTCCAATCGACCTGTTCCTACGTATACATCTCCTCCGAAGGTCCCATTTCCTACGTGCATGACCTTTGACTTCTCGGAACTTAAACGCAGTCCAATCTTGCTTGCTTCATCGCCAAGACATTCAGTTGTTCTCTGGAGCGCAACGCTATCCTCGGCCAGAACTGCACCGTCGTCGGCAAAGTCCAGGTCTACGAGGCGTCCGCCGAACCATTGGATGCCTCCTTGCACTGCAGTGGTTGTGCTCTTCATTACGAAGTCCAGGGCGATGTTGAACAGCATGGGTGATAGAACGCACCCCTGTCGAACTCCTGTGGTAACTTCAAAGAAATCAGTCTTCCCGAAATTCGTTTTCACACAACAGGTGCAGTTCATGTACAGACTTTTAAAAGTCGTGACATACGCCCCAGGTATTCCGTAAAAACCGAGAATTCTCCACAACGATTCGCGGTGAACACTGTCAAAAGCTTTTTTGAAGTCCACATAATTAATGTGCAGCGGGTGGCGGTATTCCAGACACTGTTCGATTATGTTACGCAACGAAAAAATTTGCTCGCAACACGATCTTCCACTTCTGAATCAAGCTTGTTCCTCACGCAGCCGACTATCAATTGCATCTCGAAGTCTTCGCAGCAAGACGGTGCAGAAAACTTTACCCGGCACCGACAACAGAGTGATGCCTCTCCAGTTCCCGCAATCTGATAAGTTTCCTTTATTTGGTAGTTTCACAACTACACCTCTTCTCCAATCTTCTGGCACGTTGGATTTTCGCCAACATTCGTTGAACAGAGTGGCAAGTTGCTTCAGTACCAATGCTCCTCCAGCTTTCAGCATCTCCACTGAAATCTCGTCAAGCCCAGGCGCTTTCTTGTTTTGGAGGCTTTGCAGTGCTGCCTTTATTTCGTTCACCGTTATGCGACCAGTGATGACGCTCAACTCTTCCATGGCCTCACCGTCATCGAACGACAGTGCCACTGTTGGCTGCGGCTGATTGAATACCTCGCGGAAGTGTTCAATCCATCTGTTGTTCTGTTCAGCCTCGCTAACCAGTAGTCTGCCGTTTTTGTCTTTACCTGGAACACACGTATTGCATCGTGTCCCTGTCAACTCCGCAACTATTCGGTATAGCGTCCTTGAGTCTCCACGACCCGCTGCTGCTTGTGCTTCTTTCTCCTCCCGAGAAATCCAGGCTCTCTTATCACGGCGGCACAGGGCTTTGACTTGCCGGTCAAGCTTTGAATAAGCTTCACTTGACTCCTTCAACTCTTCAGTCGACCTTGCGCACTCCCTCTGCAGCTTGGTTCGTTTTCGTTCATCTATCACATTCCAGGTATCCTCTTGAATCCACCGTTCCCTTCGCTTTCCTCTTCTTCGTCCTATTGTGTTTTCAGCACTTTTGCACATCGCATCCTTGAAGGCTTCCCGGTGTTCATCAATGTCTTCACACTCGCCAAGGATCTGGAAACGATTCCGAAATTCCAAGAGGAAGTTTCCTGCGATAGCTCAGTTTCTTAACTTGTCGACATCAAACGGAGGCGAGGCCACTTGTTTCTTTTGCAGTTTTAGCTTGAGCTTCAGTGACGCTCTGAGAAGGTAGTGATCAGTACCAACATCCGCACCCCTGTACACTCGTACATCATTGAGTGACGTTCTCCATCTCCGGCTGATGCATATGAAGTCGATTTCATTTGCAGTCGCCCCGTTTGGCGATCTCCAGGTTTTCTTGTGGATGCTCCGGTGACAGAAAAACGTGTTCCCGATGCACAGATCGTTGAAATCGCAGAAGGAAACCAATCGCTCACCATTGTCACTCAGAATATCTGACGCTGCGAAAGCTCCGACCGTTCTTCCAATGCTTTTTCGATCACCTCCTACTCGTCCGTTGAAGTCGCCCATGACCACTTTCAAATCTCGCCGAGGCAGTTCTTCTATAACATTCCGAAGCCATTCATAGAAAGTGTCTTTCTCATCTTCGGCTGCGACTTCCGTGGGAGCGTAGACTTGTACGATTGAAATACGTGCATGCTTCGCTCGA